>JBBCBC010000048.1:1064248-1157757 GCA_037126765.1 Stenogyne calaminthoides
TCTCATAAATTCAAGAAGATCCAAATCTTGGATTCTTGCACACTAATATTTTCGAAAATTCCATAAAATAGAGGAGGTGGATTTTTGTGGAATATTTTAATTATGGGAAATAGAATATATGGGATATATTCAAGATTTCTTGGTGACCAAGAAAAGTCTTATCCCACATTGAAAAACAACACAAATTTCGTCCACCCTCTCTCCTATAAATAGGGGATGATTAGTTCATTCCCAAGTATAATTCCATGTGCTGGAAATATTAGCAAATCCACGAAAGTGGTGCAACAAAGTTTATTTTTTCCTTTTGTTAATTGTTCATGAGTATCCTTCCAACGGATTGTCGACGAAAGGGCTAAGGGAATACTTGGGAAGTCCTTTTGGTTAGTCCGTCCGACCGAAGTCACAATTTTATCCAGGAGAGGTACGTTCACGTAAACCCGTAGATTCCGCGTCGTAGAGATTTTACGTGGCTTTTTTATATGCATGATATGTTGTCGCAATTATTATTTGAATTAATATAGGATTAATTCATGCTAGTAATAATTAATGAATTAAATTTGTATTTGAATATTCACCCCGAATAGATCTGTGCAACTCATTCCCCAACAAAGAGAAATAAATTTGTATTCAACTAATCTTTCTCAATCTTGATTTTAGTCATCTAATCTTAATTAAATATGTTATATCATTGTCAAAATTAGAGACTTTTTTTTTTGTCAAAATAAGAAATAGATAGAAGAAGATAATGGAATAATGCTTATAATGTTAATATTTTTTTTAATCTTTAAATATATGGTTGATATTAAATTTAAGATGAAAGTCAAGTGTGAATAGCTCAAGTGGTTAGAGCTCCACTACCAGAGACCCCGTGGTCTTGGGTTCGAGACACGGGGAGGGAATATTTATTCCCTCTTGTGGTGGTCCCCCTCTTGTGGAGTTTCAGTTCCGGTTGTGATTCCGAGTTGCAGTTTCAAGCGGTCCCTTTCTTGTGGTGGTTGCGGTTCCAGTCTACAACGAGATTAAATGATGTTGTCATGTGCTCGAGTTGCAGTTTCAAGTGGTCCCCCTCTTGTGGTGGTTGCGGTTTTGGTCTACAACGAGATAAAATAATGTTGTTATGTGTCTAATGGTAAAAAGAATTATTGTAATGGATTATCTTATGAAACTATTTTAATTAATATTTTACATATGAAATATTGATATTGCCTTAAAAAAAATTAATATGAAATATTTTACATATTTTTCCAAAAAAAAATCTCATATTCCAAAGATTTGTTTCTCACTTTAACATTGGAGTTTGTGCATTTATCTACACATTTCTTTTAAATATTTTTCTCAATCTCGTTATAATTTATTAATATTTATTCAATACACATTTATTCTGAATAATTTTTCCAATTTATTATAATTTATTAATATTTATTTCAAATACTTGTTTCCTAATTTAAAATTTGTGGAAATATATTACATATTTTTTCTAAATATTTTTTATCAATCTGTTATAGTTTGTTAATATTTATTTTAAAAATTCATCACTAATACACATTTGGGCTTGGATTTGTGAAAAATAACCTGGAGAAATTTGTTATAACCCTCTCCAAATAATTTTAATCAAGCTTGGGCGGTGATAAAAACCGTTGTCCAAGAAATCGCACTTGGACAACGGTTTTTTAACCGCATGAAAGGTTCATTTTGGAGAGCGGTTTTCAACCGTATCAACATATATACACTGGACAACGGTTTTTAACCGCTTCTCCAACACTTTTTTTTTTTAAAAAATTGATTTTTTAAACCGGACCACCAAGATCTCATATATATATGCCCACCAAGTCTCCCAATTAATTGAGGCAATTATTCGCTCCCATGGGGGAGACGGACGGGACCTTAGGGCGCTGGCGGAGATCAATTCCGAAGACTTTAACTTGCTTTGCGTTTTCTTAATGAAATTAATTTTATATGTTCTAAAAATCGTTTTTTCTTACAATTTTTTTTAAAATTCTTTATTTCAATTATCTTATTTATTAATTCAATCACATTTTTATATAATAATTTTTTTATATAAATTTAAATTTAAATTTAAATTTAAATTAAATTAAATTAAATTAAAATTATATTTTTTACTTGTACTTTTTTTTAACTACCTTTCTTTTAAACTTGTAATACTTTTCCTTCTAAACAATTAATACTTTTCTATCAAAATAAATAATATTTTTCTTTAAACAAGTAATACTTTTTCATCTAAACAAAGTAATACTTTTCTTTAAACAAGTTATACCTTTCTATCTAAACAAGTAATAATTTTCTATTTAAACAAGTAATAATTTTCTATCTAAACAAATAATACTTTTCTATTTAAACAAGCAATACTTTTCTATCTAAATAAGTAATATTTTTCTTTAAACAAGTAATACTTTTTCATCTAAACAAGTAATACTTTTCTTTAAACAAGTTATACCTTTCTAACTAAACAAGTAATACTTTTATATTTAAACAAGTAATAATTTTCTATTTAAACAAATAATAGTACTTTTCTATCTAAATAGTAATACTTAGACAAAATTGAATTAATTTATAAGAATATTAAATATTATAGGTATTAATTTATAAGAATTAATAGTGATACAAGTTCGTAAGTGTAATATTATGAATTTAATATTATGAACAAGTTTTACATAAGGGTTTGTGTTAATCTCATTATATAAAGGCGAATATTAAAAATAAATAACATGAGAATTTAAAGAATAAAATATTTGAATTATACATAAAAAAGAATTTACAAAAAAAAAAAATAAAAAAAAAAAATACAAGCTTTACAAAAAAAAAAAAAAAATTAATTCACTTGGAGGCGGTTATGAACCGCTCTCCAAGTTTTTACCGGTTGGACAAACGGTTCAAAACCGCTTTGGAGAGCTTGGGCGGTTTTTAAAAAAAATGGTTGAAGTTTGGTTTCTCTAAAAAGGGTTGTCATTTCAAATGTGTAGTAGTGCATTTTCCAATTTGACAATAATTTTGGTGGGAAAATTCAATAATTTATATATATATAGATAACGCTCTTACATAAAACCTAAATTTCTAATGTTATTCCTTATTTTTTGAGGCTCGACCGCTCCCTTTAAGGATACAATCAAATTAAGTGGTTCACTAATTATCAAAGATTCTGTTTGAAAACTATTCGTCTGAGCTCGTTTAGTAAAATTTATTAATATAAATAAATAACTCGAGATTATTGATATTCAGTTCATTAGCTTGTGAAGAGAATAGTTAATAAGCTCGTGTGTTATTTTGTATAAATTATAAAAAATAGTTTGATTTTAATTTATAATTTCATAATAAATATGTTAGTAGGTATCCGGTGAATTTATTCCTAATATAAAATTTATATCACTACAATTATTATAAACTAATAACATAACACTTATTAACTAATACCACTACACTTGTAAACTGAGATCATAACATTAAATGTTATAGTTATTAGCTTATACGAGTAGTGATATTAATTTATAAATGTAATAATATCAATTTTACAGTATGAATAAGTTATATATGAGAGATTATGTAGATATATGTGACAAATATAAAAATGTGTAATTAAACTTATTTAATTAGATTAAATTATAGAATTTTATATATATATATATAAAACTTCTGAAAATGTATAGTTTTATTTTATGATTAATAGGTGAATAATTTAATTTAAAATTGATATTATTAATTTCGTATAGGTTCAAAATACTAATTTAAATAATCGTTGGTGTCACAATTACTTAATAATCGTTGTTGTCACAATTACTTCTCCTTATATGTATAATCTACTAAAATACATTGACTGCAGCAACTATGGAGGTTTTTTTTCGAACCCAGCAACTATGGAGGTTAATAGATCAAATTATATACAATTAATTTTCCTCCATAAACCTTATATAATGAGCAAAAGAGAGTTTTTTTATACTTTTAATCCCACCTGACATGTCACCTTTGCAAAATGGTCCCAAAACTCTCATTTTTTGTTACATTTTTTAACTTGTAAATATGATATCACCTTTATATTTTTCGTATATGTACACTGCAGTATAATTTTGGTCCCAAGTTCCAATATTTTCAAATCATATATTTGCAGCTATATTATAATTTCTACAATAATAACATAAAATTAGTATGAGCCTATCTCACGAATCTCATTACTGTGATATGAACATTATTTTTTAATATGAAAGCAAATTATCTATACTATAATAAGTAAAATTGGATTAATCAATGTTCTCATAAAGTAATTATAGTTTCAAAATAGTTTCGTACTATCATCAATGTGGTTCCATGGTCTAGTGGTCAGGACATTGGACTCTGAATCCAGTAACCCGAGTTCAAGTCTCGGTGGAACCTCTAATTTTTATATTTAATCGTTTTTTTTTTACTTTTTTTTATTTTGTTTCTTTTTTTACTTTTTTTTATTATTATTATTTTTTCTTTCCTCAATTTTTTTGGTCCCGCTTAAAACTCCGGCCCCCGCCCAACCCCAGAATTTTGCCCCCAAAATCCCTATCGCTAGCGATGATGGACGAAGAATGCTTAATCGCATCAAAACGGCGTAAGATCGAAGACACAGTTCTACAAATCTTAAAAGCGTCCGACTTGGAGACAACCACCGAGTCGAGCGTGCGCTCGACCGCCGCCGGACGGCTCGGCTTCGAACTTTCCGGCTTAAGCCACCGCCGTCTCGTTCGACAGCTCGTCGACTCCTTCCTGCTTTCCACAGCTGCTGATGTCCTTCGCACGACGTCGTTTCATAGGATTAATGACGGAGGTAACACCGGCGACAACGTAGATAAACAGCGGCCGCAGCAGCAACCAAGCGATGTACGGGTTGAATCAGAAGCGAATTACCATGGAAAAGTCATTTGCAAGGTTAGTTTATTTTCTATTGAAATCGTTTTTACTTGGAAAAGGAGTTGCAAGTGGAATGAATAGTCGTTTCTTCTCGTTTTTAGGTTTCTGTTAAATATTTATTGTGAAAAAGGTCTGTTGTTGAAGGGTGCTCTAGGTTTAATTTGAAATGATATGGTTATATGATAACTTTATCAGCTGAAGAGAGCTGTCATTTCCTTTTCCTCGTTTTGGTGTGTGTTGATTTGTGTTTGATTTATAAATGAGGATGGATGTGTTTTATCCAAGATAGAGGAATTGGTGCATTGAACTAATTTAGCTATATAATTAATAATGTTAGAATGTGATAGGAATATACACTTGAAAATTTCTGAATAGATCCATGCAAGTTCCTCGATTTTTAAATTTTTGAAAGTGAAATAGGGATTTTAGTTCCGTCTCCAAATTGGTTTAACTGCAAACTTGAATATACACTAACTTCACCTTGTACCAGTTTGTTGTTGAGTGTCTGCATCAGAGAAGAAGAAAACTGAGTAGCTAATTTATCTAAAAGGTTGATCTCATTTTCATGTATTATTATTGTAAAATCCAAACAAAGCAAACTAGTGTATCCAATTCTTGAAATACTATTTCAGCGAAGTGTTTTCATGCCATTGATAGAATGTATACCAAAAATTTGTCCTTTTATGCATTGCTTACCTACATTTGACAAGTTAATACATTTAGCATAATTTTTCAGAAGATAATGTAAACAGTGCGCATTCCCAACTATGCATCCCAAAAATGTTTAAGATATAATGTCATTATCTATAAAAAAAAGAATAAGAGAACACTTATTAGTATAAGCAGATAGTAGAAGGTCTAATTGTAGGTGAAGCAAACCGGTGATTTGAAAAAACCAATGTTGTTGCACATATAAATTCAAACTTTATGTACATTTATTTGTCTTATATGCAGCTCCCAAAATTTGGAATCTAAATACTGCTTTTGGAGTTATATGATACCTATAAAATAAGCTAATTGTACACTGATGTTAGAACATCATGCATATAACCATTAGGCTCCAATTATTAGACTCTTCACCGTGTCATGTAGACTTTAGATTAATTTAGGCGGTCACCTCATTGCTCTTTTTGATGTCTATGTCTTGGATGGGAACATATCAGGTGTTGTACAGGAGGGTTCTGTGCACCCTCCCCACCATTGGATCACACACGCACACACACACACGCACACACACACACCCGCACGGGTGTGTGTGATCCAATGGTGGGGAGGGTGCACAGAACCCTCCTGTACAGCACCTGATTTGTTCCCGTCTTGGATCCTTTGTCTTGCTTCAGCTCTCTATTATTAAGGCATATGCTTGTTTGTTTAATGATTCTGATCCATGAGGTGTGCAGTTATCAGACAAGAGAAGGGTAGCAATTCATGACATGAACGGGACAA
Source organism: Stenogyne calaminthoides (assembly GCA_037126765.1). NCBI lineage: Eukaryota > Viridiplantae > Streptophyta > Magnoliopsida > Lamiales > Lamiaceae > Stenogyne > Stenogyne calaminthoides. The sequence continues at coordinate 1,070,582 of JBBCBC010000048.1, forward strand.
CCATGGTTGAAATCGGTGATTTCCACATAAATGACGGAAATATGCTTCCTGAAAGAGGTGATGATCTTCATACTAATTAATAACCACAATCTTCTGCCTTAATAGAATATAGTTTGCCTGAATTGAATTGAGTTACAATTTAGTTTTTTTTACCAAGTGAAGTTGCTCTTGGTTAAGCTCAGAATATGACCTTTTTAGAAATTTATTAGAGAGGCACTTCTCATGTAGTTTCTGTCTTCTGTATTCTATTTGACTGTTGATTGAAAATTAGCCACTAACTCTTCCATTTATCATAATAATCATCAGAATTATACGAGATCTTACAATTCTAAGTTGTCTCTTTTCCAAATACGTGGGAATGAGGTTTTTTTTAATAGGACCTCCATGTACTGCTTCTTACTGGGTTAAACACTGCTAGTTCTCATTAAAAGATAAGTGTCTGAGAATGTTTTAAATCTGTTGCATTGTATGTGAGGATCACATCTTTCTTAGGTTTCACTATATTGTGATCATATGTTTGTATAGATTTCCCGTACTTTTGAAAACTCGTTAAGAGTTCCTCGAAGTTTCTCTGGTTATTTGAGAATGATTTTTCCTTCTTTAATTGGTCGGTTTCAGATTGTGGCTGCCACATTTGGGATTACTTGTAAATTCTGGTTGATATCATTCTGAGGTTTTATACTGATGTTGCACATACTATGAACTTAGGCGCGAACTCAGGAATAAGCTTGACAGCTACAGAATGGTCATCCTTCAGGAATAGCTTTCCTTCTATTCAGGAAGCCATTTTAAAACTGGAACCACGACCAAGGTAAAGCCTTTTTCTTGAAAAAAGCATATGTTGACATGCCTTAGATACTTATATCTGATGAAAAGAAGGAAAAACAAATGATTGTCTTTTCTACATGCTTTCCTCTTTCTTCCTAGCCAATTCTTGGTAAGTGTTACTGTAAATACAAGACAAAATAATTTTCAACCCCAGAGTAATCATTTCTTAGTGAAAACATCATCCAGAGAAAGAAGTTACAGCTACTATTGTGAAGCGAAATTCAATCCATTAGCCATACTTTTTTATTTTCTTTCTCTTGGGTGGGTGTTGTTAGGAGTGGTTCATTCAGACATTCACGATTGCAGGTTGCTAGGTTTGTGCTGTGTTTTGTATGACCATCCATTGAATAATCTGAACTGCAGGTCTGTAGCTACTGCAAAGCAAAATGCTACTGAGAAAAGCCAAATGGAGGCAGGCGTTCCCAAAGGGAGGAGAGTAGTTTTCCCTCCTATCAAGAGAAAACAACCAGCAGCAGAGACTTCCGAGCCATGTCCTTCTTCCAATTACAAAAACAGATTCCTGCTAGTAGAAATGAAACTGAATCTAATACTCCCTCATCGGTAACTCCATTTCCTACTCAAAGGCAGCTCGATACAGTTACTACAGTTTCTTCTGAAAACTCAATTCCTGCTGAGAGAAAACAAGCTGAAGCTGATATTTCCAATTCAGTGCCTTCAGTTCCAAGTCAAGGGCACTTGTGTAATACAGCTAATGCAAGTTGTCCAGAACGATTGATTCCTATAAAGACTACCCGATTCACTGGAAGAAATTACCACTCTTGGAGGCATCAAATGGAACTTTTCCTGAATCAGTTAAACATAGCGTACGTGCTCTCCGAGCTATGCCCCAGCGCATATTTGAATCCGGAAGCTAGTACTGAAGAGAAGGATAAAGTCAAGTCGGCAATCCAGAGATGGATTGATGATGACTACATGTGCCATCACAACATTATGAATTCATTAGGTGACAATCTTTTTCATATATACTCGAAAAAAAGTTACTCTGCTAGAGAGCTCTGGGAAGAACTCATATCAGTATATGACGATGATTTTGGAACTATGAGGTCGCAAATCAATAACTATATCCATTTTCAGATGGTTGACGGGGTCTCAGTTCTTGAACAGGTTCAAGAACTCCATCGAATGGCTGATGCTGTACTAGCTTCCGGAACATATATAGAAGAAAGCTTTCATGCAAGTGTCATAGTCTCCAAGCTCCCACCTTCTTGGAAAGAATTTCGTGCTAGATTGATGCAAGATGATTTTTTAACGCTTAATATGTTAATGAATCGGCTTAGGGTTGAGGAAGAGTCACGCGACCGCTACAAGAAAAACGGCAACATTAAGAAGGATCAAGCGAAGTATAATTCTAAACTTGGAAGGAATAAGTATGAAAATAAGATAGTTTGCTATAATTGTGGTAAGGAGGGCCACATTTCCAAGAAATGTCCTGATAAGATATCTGAAGACTGCAATAAGAACCATGAGAAGATGAAAGGTGTTACAGACCACAATTGATGCAGGTAAAATAACTTAAATCAGCTACTGGACGTTTTAGTATTCCTGTACTCTTGCTTAAGGTATCATTGTGAACTAAATATTGAAACAACTGATATTGCAGTTTGCTAATTATTTTCCTCTGGAAACCTCAAGTCCTTCAGTTTTTGTAAGGGGATTACAGGGATAAGGTTTTTCCTTTTGCGTGGTTTCTGGACTTCTCCATCTCTCTCGCTCGGTGCGGATGATATTAAGTGATTTTTGTAGTAAAATGAAGAATAAGGAGTGTTTTAAAATAAAAGTGATTTTAAGAAGTAGTTAAAGAGAAATGTGTTTGCAAGAGAAGTACTTTTAATAAAGATATTGGGTATTATTTTCTTTGGAGGTGTGTAGAAGTGCTTAAATAGAAGTCAAAAGTTAGAAATTATTGCTTAACCAAAAAATAATAATAAGCACTTAAAATAGTAGTTGTAAATATGTTTTAATTGTTTTTTTTTTTTAAAAGCACTTTTTTGCTTTTGCTATGGAGTTTGCAAATGGAACCTTAATCTTTAATTAGAATTTGATTCATTCGAAAAAATAAAAATATAAAATGAGAAGTATTAATTAATATTACGAAAAATATTAGTTTGTGAGTTGAACAACGGTGAGCTTTTAATTTGAGTTGGTTTAGTGAACCATAAGATACGTGTTATATATCGCATTGTGATTTTATTGTTAGATATTAAAATATTTAAACTAGGATTGTATAGGATTTTGTGCTTTTGTTAAAAAAAAAAGGAATGGACCACGTCGGATTTTGTCCCCTAATTGATTTGATATTAAAGGACTTTCATGTCACTTTAACGTGGCCTATAATACTTAAATGAGGATAATTAAATCGATGATTGTCCAATTTAGTGAAATAGTCAAATTTAAAGAGTGGTATGGGTACCGACCTACCGGCTACCACCAATCAATTTTTTTTTTTTTTTGAAGTGCTGATGTGGTTCTGAAAATGTTAGTAATGACATTTTTTGTAATTAGTGTGATTAAATTTAAGGAAAATAAAATAAAACAAAAAAAAGAAAATAAAAGAAATGGGTATCCTTAATTTTTGAAAGCAAATTATAAAAATATTTTATTTTTTTAGCAAATAAGAGTCCACTTGGTTGGGGTAATAGAAATAGGTAATGATAATTACTTCTATTGATGTTACTTGATAGTTTTGATATACAAATAATAGGAATATAGGTAAACAATTGATTACTTTCACCCACTCAATCCAATTCACATGATACTCATTGTCCATGTTCTAATCAAACAATAAAAATACAATCATAAATCCTTATTGATTGGCCTTCAATTATACCAAGCGGGCTCTAAGATTTTGTTAAGATTTTGATAAGAAGATTTTATCAAGCATTTTTCAAGTGTTTCTAAGCTCAAGCAAACAAATTCGATATGATTTTATGATACTTAAAAGGGAGTAGGTCTAGTGTGCAAATTTGTATAGATGAGAATCTATAAAATTGTCAAAAATCAACCAACTACATCCTAAACACTAAATAATTAACCCTAAATTATGACCTATTTGAGATGGGTGAACCATGAACTAGTCGGGCCGAGTGAACCATGAATCACTCAATTTTGTATTACATTCATCAATTATAGAATTTGGTTGAAAATTAAAGTTTTTGTATCTATACAAATTTGCATACTAGACTTTGTCTACTTAAAAAAATTGGAGTTAGTCTAGGGTATAACAATTTTATTGTGCAATTAATTTGTAGTTATCAATTTATAATAATTAATAATTTTTAATAAAATAATTAATATATAATACTCGACTAATACTTTTTAATGAAAAAACTAATCGTGTTAAAAATAAACACAAAATGCAATTAGTTGTATAATAAAATTGATTTACTCAAAATTTTCACATGTGAACAATTTAGAGGCACACTTCCATGAGACGGTCTCACGATGAGACGAGATATAAATTGAGTATTGACGTTTTAACACTTTAAAAAGAGTGAGTAAGATTTGTGTTAGATTGTACTTATCTCATGCATGAGACCGTCTCATATGAATTTTTATCAAAAATTTATACGGTCTCACATATCTTCAAATTTTATGTTTACAAAGTTAATAAAATTAGTTATGTATATTTAATATTTATCATGATTTGAGTGTGGTCCTGATATAGGTGAAGCAAATTGAAAAAGCAAAAGATAGAGAGACAAGGGTGCCGTGAGTTTTGCTCACATGTTTTCTGCATTTTAATCATGCTTTAAACTTTCATTCACGCGTAACTAAATTAACGATACATAAATAATGCACAGGAAGTGCATGCATGTATGTATGATCTGTATGCATTCATGCTGATCGTTTGTTATTATTTGGATGTGAAATTTATTTTATAATAATGAAAAAAGGACGAATATATATGTCGTCATCATAAATGAAGACTGAAAGCAATGTAATTGGTATTAAATGTTGCACGCGTTTTACACTGAAATTATTATTTATATGTGGGGCACATGATGATATTATTCGCTTATTCCCATTAGTTTTAAACGTTTACCAATAAAAAGTTGTCCCCAACATTTATAACATGGCCTACACACATTAATAGTTGCTTCCAATATATTCCACACGTTTTCAAACGTTTTCTAATAGCATTGCTTTATACGTACGACTTTCACGGACTTGTTCACATGTATTAGTCATTATCATTAAATTAAAAAACACTTGACAGAAAAATAAATAACAACGCAGCTTCCACGAAGATGCTCATCTTTCAACTTAATAAGAGTTTGTATCATTTTTTTGGCCCCAAAAATTAACACTTTCCTAAATTTTGCATAATTTTATTGTAAATTTGGAGAAAATAAATCTCAGACACATAAACCTTTTTCCTACATGGTAAGGTTTATTAACCGTCAAAAAAGAAACCCTTTATTACCAAAAAGTAATCCCAAGTACAGAGAATGCTTCAGCGTATCTAGAAAAGTAATTTGCTAATAAAGCGAAGCAGAAGTAACATTCTGAGTTCTTGAAAGCAGCTTGTGATATTTCACCCAACATTCAACTAAACTTCTACGAAAACCTATTCAACTTTCATGACAACATCAACACATGAATTCAGCCAAAAAAATGTCATGAAATCGCATCCAACACACGATGAGCGATGACAGATGATCACAATTACACCTCACTGTTCTACGGAAAGGAAACATGTTTCGTATCTAAAAAGATCAAAAGATGTGCAATACCAGAAAATTAACTAACAAAACTAAAAAAACAAGCATGATGAAGTTTAGAGTTGATAAATAAAATTAATCTTGGAAAATACGTCCTGACATCTTGATTTAACAAGTATATACTATACTATAAACAGCTAGAAATTTTATATCCTAATTGGTCATCAAAAGACAGTTTTTTTTACCCCCCCTAAAATTTCTAGCATTAAATACTGTATACCAAAATCTTCTCAATAGCTTTCCGAATGTCTCATGGCATATTATACCTCGTAACTTTATGGAGTGCGACGCTTCGATCACCCCAGAGACAGCTGCTGGGACGACGAGTTGGATCTCCGGGTAAAGGCTTCTATCAACTTCTCCTTGGTTAACCGCTCCGCTCCGTGAGATTTGACGACAAATGTGTGGAACACTCTTTCATTCCCAGTAGCCATTTTCGCATCCAGAATAGTTCCCTGTGCATCATTAATTGCTTGTATGACTCTCGATGCTGGATGGGCCTCCAACGGGCAGCTAACCCTAACCGTGACTTCATCATGACCAGCTTCAATGCTGATGCTCGTCCCAAAGTCTTGCATTTCTCTAGTCGAATTAGCTTCTGAAACAGATTCTTCCCTCGATGTGTTTCCAACTCTTTCTCTTTCAGACTCCATGTCCTTCAGCTTCTTCTGAAGCTCGGTTATGTAAGCAATGGCATCTCCAAGTAGGGAAGCTTTATCCATTTTTGAAATGTTTGGTACAACGGCTCTTAGAGCGTAGAACCGCTGGTTCAGCTTCTCCCTCCGCTGCCTTTCCGCCTCTACATGATTGAGAGGCTCTTCTCTTCCATTCAAAGGCTTTCTACCTCGTTTTCTTGGCCTCTTATCTTCTGTTACCCCTGAAGCTTCTTCCTTGGCCTTCAAATCCAAAAGCTCAGACTCAACGCTACGTGGGTTTGTGGTTAAGGGCCTTGAAAAATATATCTGCATTTGTGCTGGCTTTTGTTGCTGAGAATTATTGATCATAACCTCCTCCTTAGGGATCTCAGGACGGTTTTTATTTGGAGTCTGAGTGGTGTAAATCTCTGCGGGATTCCCTATCTTCACATTACCATACTGTGTAAATGGCAGCCTATTCATGTTTCCACTTGCGTCCCAACTCCGATCTTGTAATTCTGCTTTCCTAACAGAAACGTTTTCCCTTATCTGCACCCGATTAGAGTTAAAATCCTGCCCGAAAATCTTGGGAACAACAACTTCTGGACGGTTCCCAATTACTAAATTAGGAATGGGGGCGTTTTTGTCGTTTATCGCCGCCGCAGCTTGCTTGGCAATGAAAAGCGATGAAAATGATGAAAAGCTCGACCCAACCACCTTCAACAGCTCCATACATTCCGGAATGCATCTAACCGACCCCAATTCAACTACCCCGACATCAGTAGGAATCAAAACGATAGTCTGCATACCAGCCGACTTTGCAAGAAACGACCTAACACAATATTCAGCAGACGATTTTAATGCATCCGATAACCAGACGTGCTTGCTATGTCCAAAGCATTTTCCAGGACCTCCTTCTCCTCTAGGAAAGGAGAAGTACATAGATGCAAGGAAGAACATTTCTGTATCTGTAACCTTATCCAGTCCATAAGCATAACTATCATCATCATTTCCTCCAAACAAAGTATGCAGCCTTTGTAGAACCCTTTTCCTCATTCTTTGTTGAGACTCATCCTCAAGTCTCATTTTGAGAATCCGAGTAATTTCAGTTTCCTCATCCACTTGTGGCTCTCTACAACACCCATCCCCCCATCCCAATACCAAGTCCCCCGATTTCGACCTAGAAAGCTGCCAAAATATAGCATAATTCCAACAAAAATTGGCGGAATTTGGGCGTTCAACAAGATCTGAGAGCTTATTCTGCAAATTCTCATCATTGCCCATCGCCATCAATGAGCATTCAGCGGAAACTGAGCTTGATATCAAGTAATCAAAAGCCTTAGTTCCCAAAACGGCCTCCATGGCCTTATCCTCATTACTCCAACCCACACCCCCCATACCAAATCCTAATTTAATCCACTATGAACTTGGAAAATCCAAATTGAATAAAATTACAATAAATTGAAATCCAGAGTTTCTCGATTGACAATTTCCAAATCACGAACGCCAAACTTAAGTTACAAACCAATCCAACATAGCTCCGTCATATTAATTCACTATTTTTCGTGAAGATTCCAATAAGACACAGCTTTAAGTTCCAGATCTCGAATACCACAAATCTACACAAACATGCATGAACAAATACAAAACCTAAACAACAATTTAAATGCAAGTAAAACTTGAAATTTAAAAAACAGGCCAACATATGGAATAAACTGAATCTGAATGGAATTACTCACCTCTATAAGCTTTTATTACTTTCCGAGAAGAAGTTAGATTTAAAATCCGAGCTTTATTATATACAAATGATCAGCAGTAGCAGGATTGAAAACCAGAAGCTTTATTTTCCCTCTTTCTTAGTATAGCAAAAAGGAAAGGAGAAGATGTTTGGGTGTATTCTCTTTGTTTCTCTAAAATTTCTTTCCCAAATTGCTGCATGTGTATGAAGTTTGGGGTTGAGGTTTACAAAACAGTGAAAAAGTAACCATCGTTAGGTTTTAGAGAGAGAAAGTGAAATGGAGGAGAGAGATGGGTTTGTGTGCAGTCGGCAACAAACTTGTGTTTCTCCATCTAATTTTATGTGATGAACGTGGGTCATATCACATGCTTATCTAACTTCATATTTGTGTCTCATTTTTCATATTTTCAATTTTATAGACTTAGGAAAGAATTCTACCATTTCAAAATTTAAAATTAAAATGAGATGTGAAATTAATTTCTTCATATAATCTCTTAATTTAAAAAATAATATGAAAATCTATTACAATGGAAAGTCAAAGATGTGATTCCAAGAAATATGCAAGAAATGTTTTTGAAAATTTTATGGAGGAGTTGGTATGATGTGAAACATGTTCACCGTGAATTTTTTATTTTTTTTAAAGACATACTTTTTAATAATATAAGTCACACGCTTTAATAATATAAATCAAACTCTTCAGTTATCACTAAACTCACCTTGACCTCAAAATTAAAGTTGTTGTGCATTGTAGTGATAGTTTTCACACATAACAACGATAGAATTCATGTATTGACCCGATTTACTATGGTGTTACCCCATACAATATTACACACAGTATTAAAATTTGTGCACTAATATTCATTTTGTTCAGTTTAAGAAATCCAAATTAATAATTTGAATAGGTGATATATAATTTGTTCAGTTTAAAAAATTTCTATTATAGAGAGACAATAGTTTTGCTGCATAATAGATTGTGAACAGAAGACAGATATTCTTCCTATGTGAAGATAATGACAACTGAAACAATTTATTTACATATTTCACAGTGTTTTCCTTAATATGACAAACATATAACATTCTCGGAATCATACGACCAACAAAAACTTTAAACAATCAATCAAGTGAAATTATTATCAAGAAATTATTGCCTTTCATTTTAAGAAATCTTTTTACCTCGCTTGTATAGATTTCAATGTCCATAGGAATGCACCAAAAATAGTAACTATTTGCTGAAGGATAGACATTTACATGATTATTATTTAAATATGGAAATGATCACTGTATTCCAAGATGGGCTCCATTTTGTTTCATCTTTAATTTTGGTGGGATTCTTCTAGTATAAAATTAAATAATGTTTTGAATTTTTTTTATTATCAACTGAGCTTGACAAGTATATATTAAATTATTATTTTCTGCACACATCGTTGCAAATTTCGATATTAATTCTGAGCTCTAAAAATTATGCTTGAGTGTTGTCTTATTATTTTAGCTTCTGGTACTACGATGTGAACCCTTACTCCATGATAATATGCATCTCAAAATTAGTATAAAGATTAAAAAAATATAATAATAAATATAATTTTAAGGGATAATTTTATAAATTTTTATATATAAAAAAAAAGAATTGGATTGTATGTATGTATTGAGCCAAAAATAATAATATTTAGTGGAATATTATGATATTGTTAGGAGTTAGAACGGAGATTATGAAATGTTTTCTAATTTAGGAATGTGCATGTTATGGAGCGAAAATAAAAATATGCACATTATCTTGATGAGGAAATACTTACAATAATAATAAGAATTTAATATTATATTCAACTAATCTAATGACACAACTAAGAAGAGGAAGTGGGTTTAATCAATTATCTGGCATCTTCCTTTACTTTTTTTTTTTTTTTTTTTTTTTATCCTTTTCTCAAAGTTCTTGAACAACTTTAAAGCAGAAAAGGGAGTACTAGGAATCACTATAATCCGTTGGTGGAAGTTAATAAGAGAAAGTGGGTTTAATCAATTATCTGACATCTTCCTTTACTTTTTTTTTCTTTATTTTTTTTATCCTTTAATTTCTCAAAGTTCTTGAACAACTTTAAAGCAGAAAAGGGAGTACTAGGAATCACTATAATCCGTTGGTGGAAGTTAATAAGAGACATGTTAAACAGCTGTATTAGAGAGATTAATAAAATATTAATTGAGTAAAGCTTAAGGTTATGTATGGTTCCAAAACCAGTTCTGAATTCATCCAATATGCTCGATTAATTTATTATCCTTTAAAAAAAATAAAATCATGTGAATATGTGATGGTTCAGGAGCCAAGTGTGGGTCCACCTAGTTGCATTACATGACATGATAGATGCAATTATTGGAATAATAATGTGATTGTAAGTTGCTAGTATTTTGAATCCATATTCAACACGAGTTTATCTAATCCCCACACTATAGTTTTTTTTAGCTATTGTTAATTGTCAGACCCTGAGGACTTATATATTTTAATAATACATTTTAGAAAAGAGTAAATACAGTGCACATTCTTTTTAAAGATAAATTACCTGATATACTGGTGTTGCGTGGGACTAAATTTATTCATTTGACTTTTTAATTAAAATTCTAATAAGGAAAGTTAATATAATTAAAATATTTTTTTTAAAACGGGTGCATATATATTTTTTAAATGTAATAATATTAATTTATAAATGTAAGGACATGAATTTTATAAACAAAATTTACCATAAACCTACTCTATTTAAACTTGTAAAATTTATTCATACTATAAAATTTATATCATAACACTTATAAATTAATATTATTATTTTTACAAATTAATATATATTATATAATATTAATATTATGATATTAATTTAAAATTATAATAATATCAATTAATAAATATTGTAATATTATTTTATAAGTGTAATGACATTGAATTTTAATTTATGAACAAATTGTAACCGGCGATTAATTTAAGTCTAGGTTCAAACTAAAAACCTATTAATAAATTTATTAAACAAAAATGGAGATGCAACAGCGAATTTATTTAGAAAAATTAAAAAAATAATTAAGTGAAAAAAAATTTAAAAAATAAATCTAACGCTTAAAATTGAGCCACGAATTGATAACGTGGGGGTAGTATTGTATTCGACCGACGCGCGGGACGTGCAGTGCCAGCGCGTTGCATATTTGGACACGTGTAACGCGTTGATTACAGTCACACGATTCACGTTGAGGGCTCTAATAACGATGAAGGCAACTCCACGTGAAAGGATGCGGGGTGGCGTGTATGGAGCACGTGAACAGCATTCGTTTTAATTTAACCTTTTTTTACCTATTTTTATTCCCCAATATGTGTGCGGGTGCGGCTTTGTTGCTTTAACGTTTTTGGCGTGTGGAATATCGTTTACTCCGTCGCATGGCATAGTAAGAAATTAGTAGATTTTAAAAAATCGGTTTCCAATGCAGCACGCTGTAACGCTCATTTGTAAGTAACGAGTTAAGAAAAGTTTTTAATAAAAATGAATAATTATTAAACAAAATTTTTAATTATAATGATATGTCTCAACAACATCGTATACTAGTATTCAGTGATAGCAAATTCGAAGAATTAGTATCGAAATGACTTTTAAAATTTAGATTGTTGATATTTAATTACTTCATGATTAGTTCAGTGCTATGAGACAATAAAAAAATGACTACATAATTTTCTAAATTGTTATGTGATTTGACTATGAAATTTTAAAATTTTAATAGACAAATGAATTACTTATTGTTGTGTTCGATACAATTACTTAATTTAATCGAACACGTTAGAGGGACACGTGTATTAATCAACTGTTAAAATAATCATGCTCGATGGACAAGTGTGCTCGCTGCTTGCCGACCAAAAATATTTGTTCGCCAACTCGCCACTCGCCGACTAAGCAAGTTTGCTCGGCGGCTCGCCAATCGCCGAACAAGCAAGTTTGTTCGGCGGCTCGCCACTCGCCGAACAAGCAAGTATGTTCGCCAACTCGCCACTTGCCGACCAAACGAAAGTACTGTTCATTTCGCCAACTGGCATGATGACCGATGCTATCTTGAGATGATCCTGAAGAGATGTTGATCGATCCGCCGGTGATCGGATCGTGATAAGAAAAAATCGATAGCTTTGAGTCAAGTAATCTGAAAGGCTCAGATAATCTGAAGGCTCAGATATGTTCGATGAAGACGAAATTCCGGTATAAAATTGATATGGTCAAAAGGGCGAACAGGGCAACCAATCGAGCAAAAGATTGATTTGGACGACCAAAAGAAAGTCATTTTTTATAAACAAATAAATGCAAAGGTCAACCAGGAAGACGAAGTTTGAAAAACGCATAAAGATTACATGAGTTCTTGCAAGACACGAAGACTCCAAATTATACTTGCTAAACCAAATTTCACGCTTGTCAAAATCTTTATAAATAAAAAAAAAAACAAAGAGACGAGTTCACAAAAAATTTCCCAAAGATGGTTAGGTTCAGAAAATCCCTAGCACTCACACACTCACTCTCCAAATTATCTTCTTTCATAGAAGTTTTCCCATGATGTACTGTATATGTAAATCTCGCAATATGATATCCCTGGCTTGGAATGCCCCCAGAGTAGTCATTTCTTGATTATTTGGGTTAACAATTCTGTTATTTACCATATATCGTATACACGCATTTTATTTTGTTTGTGAGTCGTTATCAAATTTGCCACATAATATTCTCCATAAAAATGATTTCATGACGATTATTAGAAGGAGGGTGGTGGAAAAAAACCAACCCATACACAATCCGAAGTAGATACCGAGGCGTAAAAAAAAGAAATATAATGCCTCAATCTAGGAATACTTCAGACGGAGAGGGTCGGATGAGCCGACCTCACGCCGTCGAAAAAGAGGCTCAAAGATCGACCCTTCACAAAAATCGATCGCGGAAACCATCAATCTTGAAGATATAGCCAACGATCCGTGGTTATAACAAAAGGCCATCACTTTTTTGCTGCGAGTACGAAAGAGAGGGCCGAAAAAGAGTTGGTCAAGTTAAAAGTTCAAGATGATGATGATCGACGCTCGGATACACCTGATAGCGAGCAGGTTAAGATGAAAGCTGTGAGGAAGCGGGCCAACAAAAAGGCTGATGATATGTCGGATAACGAAAGCGACCTCGGCGGACCACTCATCGTTTGACGTTTGAGGCTCTCCGTTAAAGACCGAATCGGCAATCATCGGGCGTCGGGGATCCGGGAGGGAACAACCGACAAACATGTCGGCTCCTCAGATCCTCATGACGCCTCGCGATCCCAAAAAAAAGACAAAGCCCGGAACCACAAAAATCGGCTGGAACTAAATTGTCTATCCATCACCGATTGGGTAGTCAAGGACGAACTTGGAAAGGGGGACTGCCCCATCACGAGCTGGGTCCTCATAATGGAACACAACCCCGATCCAAGTCGTTAGTTCCATTTAAATTTGAGGAAATGCAGAAAGCCATCGAGGGCTTACAGCCGACCGCCGCAACAAAAGGATTCCCTGGGCGAAAGCACAATGTCGCGGTTTCGCCATTAACACCGGCGATCATGGCAAACCAAGTACAAGAAAAAAAGAGCAAAGATCCGACCACCAATCCCTTTATGTTCGGCGCCGAGCCGGACCCACATGTTCACCTCAAAGAAATATTCGGACTTTTATGATCCTCATGGGCGCCAATCGACCAACGCAAAGGCCGATCATTCCCCATGACGTCATGACCGAGCCCACGATGGTTTTCTACTTTGCCCTCTGCGGTCCATCACGTCTTTTCACCCAAACCGGGACAGAAATTCTGCCCCATTTTCATCCATGTGCTCGCCAAAGACCAAAACAAAGGTCAGCACATTTTCCCAAATTTAAAGGGCGAAGTCGGATCGAGCATACATTGAAAGATTTGACAAATGTTTGTATGATGGAGCCCCGGTTGAAGAGGATGCCAAGATCCTCACGGTGGTCGGAGGCCTGACCCTGAATACGGATATGTTGAAAGCCATGCATCAGGATTGACCGAATACATATACCGAATTCCGAGAGCGAGCAGCCAAGATTATAGCCATGCAGGATCTGCTCGCCCAATCACGATTAGGTCAGGAAGCAACACCAAAAAGAGTTTTTGGTAAAAAAGTAATGAATGAGGGGGGATATAAACCCCCAGGATCTTTTAAACCTTTTGAAGAAAGAGCAGAAGCAAATGCCCCACTGAAGTCTTCAGGCGTTTCAATCAAAAAACAATATTTAATCAAATTAAAGATCGGGACATGTTGGATAAGCCACAAAGAATCGTGATGGATAAAAATCGGCTTAATGCTTCCAAGTTTTGCAGTTATCATGAGTACATCGGACATAATACGGAAGAATGTCGTGATTTACTTCGTCAACTTTGGAAGTTATATGAAGAAAATCGTCTTACGCAGTTCCTCAAAAAGCCGGCGAGCAGAGGCTCCCGAACAGAAAAAACAGGTGATCGTAGGGGTAAGCGTAAGGCCGAAGAAGCATCTGACAGTGATCCCGAGGAATCCCGTAAGAGGACGGAACTACCTAAAAGAGGAGCACCAACCCTGAGTAGGGGTCGAGAGAGTCAAGAAATCAACATGATTCTTCCTGATTATGGTCCAATGGGTGGATGCTATCAGGCTCCGATGTTATCGAACAGACGAAAGAAGATGGAGATGCGTGCCATGCAAAGCATCCATCAGGTGAAGGTGGCGAGCACATCAGCTAGCACGCCACCCTCTCACCAAATCATGTTCTCAGAAGATGATCTCGACGGCATAATCACCCCCACAATGACTCTCTCACCATCAGTGCTCGTCTTCTCGGTTTAAAGGTGCATCGCCTCCTGGTCGACACTGGAGCATATGCGAACATTTTGTTCCTTAACACTCTGCACCAAATGGAGAAGCAAGTTAGGGACCTAAGTAGTTATATAGAACCATGTGATCACACCATCATGGGTTTCGGGGAATCTGTAACCCGGCCCTATGGTATGATCAGGTTAGGAGTCGAGCTGGAGTCAACTTTAAATCAGGAGATCCGACGAACTAGAATGCTAGATTTTGTAATCGTCGATGCTCCATCTACCTATAACGGGTTCTTAGGTCGCCCGTTTATTCAGGAATTTAAAGCTGCATGTTCGACTTATTACTATTGTGTTAAATTTCCAACCCAAGAGGGAACGAGTAGCGTAAAAGGCGATCAGAAAAAAGCTCGAGATTGTTTGCTGTCATGGGTGCCAGAAAAGCAAAATATCATTAACATGATAGAGCAAACATGGGAGCTCGGAGAATCAAGCCAACAGACGAATATATTACCGAGAACGCTTACACCTCCTCTAACGAGCACACCTCCACGCGCGAACACAGAATCCGGGATGGTAACTCATGTCCAAGATCTCCCAGATCTAATGAACATTGATCCATCAAATGAGTTACCTTATCTAGAACCTCGTTTAGGTTTTGATCCAATGGAGGTAGTTGACGAACACCGGGGATCGATCGAAGATCCTCGGTGGAAGCAAAAAAAAAGCGAGCAACGCCTGTTGAACAACTGGAGTCTGTCAATATTGACCCGAACAGACCGAAATTAGAAGTATTCATTGATTCAGAATTACCGGAACCATTCCGAACATAAATGATCGCATATCTTCAAGCAAACTTGGATGTGTTCGCTTGGTCACACGAGGACATGGTTGGCCTTGATCCTAAACATGCATGTCACTCTCTTAACCTTGATCCAACACAAACTCCAGTAATCCAGAAGCGCAGAAAGTTCAGTCCGGAGAAGTATGCAGCCATGCATAGTGAAATCAAGAAATTGCTCGATAATAAACTGATTAGAGAAGTAAAATGCCCAAGATGGCTTGCGAACCCTGTGCTCGTCCGCAAGTCTAACGGAACTTGGAGACTATGCATAGATTTCATTGATTTAAACAAGGCATGCCCGAAAGATAATTTCCCGATGCCACATATCGATTACTTGGTCGATAACACAGCAGGACATGAGCTCATGACCTTCATGGATGCTTTTGCTGGCTATCACCAAATACCCATGCATCCGGACGATCAAAAGAATACGGCTTTCTGCAGCGAAAAGAGTATGTATTATTGGCGACGCATGCCATTCGGATTAAAGAATGCCGGAGCAACGTATCAACGTTTGGTGAACAAAATGTTTGACGAACATATAGGTCGAACAGTTGAGGTGTACATAGATGACATTGTGGTAAAAAGCGAGCATAAGGAAGACCACATCGCCCACCTAGCACAAACGTTTGATATTCTCAGGGGGTATAACATGAAATTAAATCCGAAGAAATGTAGCTTTGGGGTTCATTCAGGAAAATTCCTCGGACATATGGTCAGTTAACGGGGAATTGAAGCGAACCCATCATAGATTCAAGCCATGCTCGACATGCAGGCCCCCAGAAGTGTGAAAGAAGTCCAAAAATTAACTGGACGTTTGGCTTCTATAAGCCGATTTATATCACGAACTGGAGACAAATGCAAACCTTTCTTTGATGCATTAAAGAAAGGGAAATTCCAATGGACAGAGTATTGCCAAAAGGCATTCGAGTCTTTAAAGCAATACCTTGCAGATACTCAAACATTGTCTAAGCTTTGCATTCAAAAGTAACAACTTTATCTCAGATCTTCTTTGCATCCGAGCATGCAATTAGCCACTTGAACTCTCCGTGTCTCGAACTCGGGACCTTAAAATCTCAGGTGATGGAGCTCTAAGGGGACGAAGTTTCCATGTCAGTAGTTAACATAGAAAATAAAAATCTAAGTTGAAATTAATCCAGAACTAAAACGTTTCCCTTTGTTTTTTTTTGGCCCAAAATCAAAATTCACGTGTATAAACTATAAATGAGTAGTAAATAGTGATGTTGATTCGAGTCGATCCTTTAAAAAAAAAAAAAAAAAAGATTATGAACCGTCTGCTCATATCTCACAAGTCATAACTGTTTAAAAAAAAAAAAACTCTAAAATTTATTCATTTATAATCAAACTTGTTATGTTTCACAGTTCACCAAATATTAGCTTTGTTTGTTGACAAGTACTCTACCAATATCTAAGCATTTGCCTGTGAATTTTTTTTTATTTTTTTTGATCAGGCAAAATTAGATGTTAGTTGTTAGTAGTTAGTACACTAAGCATCTAAATACTCCACGAAATCGTCAATCCACCTTATAACTCCCATAACTCCAATTCGTTCCCAGAGAAAATCGAACTTGGGTCTCCCACTCAAATGAGGAGCCATGTGATTTATATCGAATTTATATCTAATAAATACCAATAAAATGAAATAATACCTATCTGTGTTATCGTTTAATTTTTAATAATAATTAAATTTATTATACTAAAAACTTCGAAAGTGTTGCAGACCTAAAGGGTATGTTTGTTTTGGGATTTAGGTGTGCGGGAGAAGTCATAATTTCGAAATCCTATGGATTTAAAAATCCTGATGAATAGTAAAAGTATGTGTTTGTTTGGGATTTTGATTGTGTGAGATTTTTGTTTTATGTCAAATCAATATGAAATAATGATTAATGGTATTATTATATTATATTTGGTGAGAGAAAAGTAGGAGAGAGAATAAATGGGTGGAAGAAAAGTGGTGATATGATTGTATTGAATTTTGTTAAAATAGTTGTATAGATATATTTTATAGGAGTGAATTTAAAAGCTGAATATGAAAATCCTCAACTAGTATGTGGCTTGAATCGCAAAACTCTAAGTCCATCCGGATAATTCGCGAAACAAACGTGCCCAAAAGGTTATGGATTTATATGATTAGGCTTTTCCATGAAGATGGAGCCCAAAATTGAGTTGGATCTGTTTTCATGGTAATTCTATTTGTTATGGAGGGTATTTTGGTAAAAGTAGCAACACCTAATAAATAATTTGGTCAATCACTTTCCTTGTGCCTTGAAATTAGTAATCAAAACTCTTCAATAGTTAACCATACGTTTCACGTGCTTGTGGGAGACTTAACCGCAACAGCGGGCCCTACAACACCTGCGTGGTCTCTACCCGACACGTGTTCAAAAAAATGATGAAGCCAGGGGACCTACTGCCTTTGTTTAATTCGTTGCTAACTAGGCATGCTAAAAAAACCTAAACCATGCGGTTCGAACCGAATCACGGTTTTTTAACCATTTTGATTCGTTCGGTTTTCGGTTTTGGAATCGAACCAAAATCGTAGAATCCATTGATCGGGTTTCGATTCTAAAGGCAAAGAATAAAGAACATGCCGATTCGAACCTAACCGCCAAAATTTGAAAATTATAATTGTTGAGATCCAACGGCCCAGATTAAAGAAAGCCGTTGAGATCCCAATTTGAGATCAAAGACGTTGAAGGAACCGCCGTTCAAAGCCGTGTTTTGTTTTTTTTTTTTTTTTTTCAATATTTCATCTATAAATACCAACTCATTCCACTCCAAAATTCACACCAAAGTTTATTCATCTCTCTCTCAACTCTCAAGTCTCAACTCTCACTCAATTAAAAAGTTTATTATTTACATATTATTTACATTACATATTATATTTATACTACACTATATATCATACTATAGTAACTATACTCTATACACTACATATTATATTTATACTACACTATATATTATATACACTATATATTACACTATACTAATACTAGTATACTACTATAGTACTATACTACATATTAGTATATTACACTACACTTACATAGTTACATACATATTACATTACACTACACTTACATACATATATTATTTACATATACTTACATACATATTATTATTATGGCAAGTCATCAAAGCAAGGGTAAGGGTAAAGGGTTTTCTTCTTCTTCCACCTCTTCCGTTCGTCTTCCACATCCACCCAAGACCGATCGTGGAGTTTAGATGATATTGAGGCCACACTTGGTCCCGGTTATGAGAATCCTCTTGAAGATGATGCTATACCACGACGCCCTACTCAAGAAAGCCAAAACCACCCAACCGAGTCCAATGCCGAAGTCAACTCCAAGTCGAGCTCAACTTAAGTCGGATATTTTTGCACGCCACTTTAATAAAGTGATCAACGAGGATGGTCTTATTAAAGTTCATTGAACTATTGTGACAAAATATATTCTTTTGTCAAAGGAGGAGGATATGGAACATTCGAGAAGCATTTGAAAAAAAAATCATCCGGGATAGAGTTGGAATTAGTTCAAACCAAGCACAACTTCATGGATTTACGCCGGTGGCAAGGGTGGTGGAGTTCAAGGTAGGTAAGTAACCCCACTTCTCTATTTACATTTGATCAAATGAAATATAGAAAATTGTTAGCTAAATTTGTGTGCACACAACACCTTCCTTTTCAATTTGCCGATAATTCAGATTGGAATGATTTTGTTAACCTTGGTCTTCAACCGTGACAAAAAAAAGTTTCACGTCATATTACTACTCGTGATGTTGCTAAAGTTGTTTATGAGTATAAATATGCTTTGATTAATCTATTTGCCGATTTAAATGTTAAAGTTTGTATATGCGGATATTTGGAGTGATAATTTTCAAAAGCATAATTATATAGGAGTTACATGCACTTGGATTGATGATTCGTGGACTCTTAACAAAAGATTGATTGCTTATAGAGATTTTTGATACGAACACAATGCCGTTAATATTAGAGATAAATTGCATGATATTTTAAATGAGTATGCTCTTACTAAAAAAATATTTTCTATTGGTTTTGATAACTTTAGTAAGTAAATACGGCTACTATTGAAGATCTTACAAATATTTGTCAACCATATCTTGGTGGAAATTTTTTTTCATGTTAGATGTATGTGTCATATTTTAAATTTATGTGTTCAAGATGGTTTAGATGCTTTTGAAAGAACAAGTTGGTCCTATTAGATCCGCTTATTTATTATATGTCGAGACATTCAAAATTGTTGAAAAAAATGGAAAGTTTTTTGTAGAACATACAATATGCATCCCAAAAAAAATTTCTCTTGATGTGTCAACTCGTTGGAATTCCACGTATAAATTGTTAAAGGAGTCTATGGATTATAAAAAGCTTTATGTACATTTTTTACTCAAGAAAATTGTGGTATTCGTTTATATCCTCAATATTGGGATTCATGCACTTCTTTTTGTGTAAAATTTTGGGAATTTTTAATGATTCCACAAAAGTGTTATCCGGTGTTTATTATCCCATTGTAATTTAGCGCTTGATTATTGTATTAAAGTTGCTCATGTGTTAAATGAAAATATTACAAATCCTTTATTAAGTGGTGCTTTTTTTCTATGATGCAAAAATGGAAAAAAAATATTTTACAAATATTCCCGATCTATTCTTGGTTGCTAAAGTGTTTGATCCTAGAGTAAGATTGGATGGATTAATAATGATGTTAAATATGTATTATAATTATTTATTTCCTAATAGACATATGGTCATGGCGGGTGAAGATGATGTATATCCTAATCCGGAAGAGATTGGTAATCGGATTAAAGTTACTTTAATGTCTTTATTTAGAGAATATAGTGGTCCCGATTTTGAAAAAAAAAAATTTTGGTGGTGGTGGGGGTGGCTCTTCTATGAGTCAAGAAGAAGATATATTAACAGTTTTTATGATAACGTTCTAAAAAACGTCCCCAAGGTCTACTTCTAACCCTTATTACTTAACTTGATCATTATTTATCCTCTTCATTTGCTCGGCTTGATGAAGATGAAGACAACGCTACTTTTAATATACTAAAGTGGTGGTCGAGGATGAAAAATATCTATCAAATATTGTCAATGCTAGCAAGAGAAATTTTTGCATCTCCCGCCTCAACCGTTGCCATTGAACAAGCTTTTAGTTTGGGAGGCTACACTTTGGATGCAACGAGATCGAATATGACCGTTGAAAACGTGGAAAACCAATGCTTGCTTGATGATTGGGTAAGAGCCGAAAAAAGAGAAGTCAAGAATTTGTTGATAATGATGATCAAGATAGCTCAAGAAACTAACTACCCGGAAGTGATGCATGAAGAATCGAATCGATCCAAATCAACGAGGTAAGTTTGAGGTAAGAGAACTACGTGGACTTTGATTCCTATTTGGATACGTTGGCAACTTAATTTTAAGTTTCAAACTTAGAATTTCTAAGTTTATTTCTTAAATTTAAGCTCAAGTCCAATTTCTTTAAATACCCCCCTCCCCCAAATTTATTTTGTAAAGTTTAAAATTTTAAGTTGTAATTGTAATTACTAATTCGATATAGTTCACTTTGTAATTTGAAAATTTGTAATAGTTCAATTAATTTGTAATAGTAGATTACTAGCTTATTTTAAGTTAAAATTACTATTTTGTAATAGTTCAATTACTTTGTAATAAATTAGGCTACTAATTTATAATAGTTCAATTATTAATGTAATCTTCAATTTAAATCCTCATATTAACAATAACAATGTCCAATTTCATGATCTATCTATACATTCCTTCAAATTTTAGATCCAAAAAACTAAGAAACACAAGAAAAAAATATGAAAAAAAAAAAAAAAAAAAAAACCGTGAAACGGGCGGTTCAAATCGAAACGCCGGTTCGAGAACCGAACGAAACCGCTTTGGCCACTGGTTCGGTTCGGTTCCCCCTGCATTTTTTGGAACCGCCGGTTAGGAACCGGAACCGGCGGTTCCGGAACCGTGGGCATGCCTATTGCTAACCACGGTTAACTAATTAATAGGGTAATCACTGCCCATTTCATTTGATTTGAGTTTATTTAACTTTGTTTTTACAATTTATTATGTGGATGAGAACTTAAATGTTACTATACCCGTATTTGAGAGACTGATGTTCCTCACTTTAACTCAAGATGTTTATAAGTTTATTGTTCGATATTTTTATATAGTTAAATTTGGATCCTTTAATATGGACTACCTACTTAATTAGTCCTTCGGCTTCTCATTGTGTGTTTTGAAAAACTTAAAAACAATTTCTATAAACACTTATTTTCAAAAGCTGTAAGAGATAATTTTGAAAATAAGTGCTTCTAAAAACTGTTTTTAGTGTTTTAAAACACGCTTCTCAATAGTCTTTTTTCAACGGGTAACTCTAATAACTTATTAATGTATTTTTTTTTAAAAAATTCATCCTTTTTTTATTTATCACTTTATCATTTTTCTTCCTAGCATTTACGACTTTCAACAAAACACATTAATTATTATACAATTGTCCAATCATTACTATTGCAAATAACAATTAATAAAATTTTAAACGAATGGTTTAAATTGGTCCAAAATATTTTCGGATTTCCTAAATATAAGACAAAAAATCATATGAGACGGTGTATAACTTAACACAAATCACACTCACTCTTACCAAAGTGTTAAAAGCCCAATACCCAATTTATGTCACGTCTCATTATGAGACGGTCTCATACAAGTGTGTCTTTAAATATAATGATTAAGAGTCAAATATTTTAATATAACAACTACTCCAAATTTTTTTTTAAAGAAAAACTAAATATAATTGCAATTGAAAAACTTGTGAAGTTGTGATAGAACTTCTTGATGTTTTCTAAAGCGGCGGACCCCAATGAGGGTATCGCTCTATTGGGCTTAACCTCTTGACAAAAAAGAGATTGGTTTCCTAGAAAAAAAACGGGCCATTGGAGCGGGCCCAAATTAGAGTAGTTGGCCCAATTCACTAGGTCAAATGAATAAATGGTTCAACAGAGGCCCATGAACACACCTTTATATTCTTCTAATTTTCGGTTTTCACATAAAAGCCACTCCTTAGACAATCCCTCCCTCTTGCCCTTCTTATTTTCAAAATTGCTTGCGCGTCTGCGAATCGATCTCTCTCTCGCTCCGAGGTATGCTCTTTCTCTATATACAATTTCATGTACGCATTTGTAATCTGTGTTGAGGAATATTTACTGATTTATTTCGTCTTGCTTAAACCGTAGCCGCTAAACATCAAGCAGGATATACGCTCTGAGTGCGAGAATAATGGAGTGGAACCCCGAAACCCTACAATTTCTCTCGCAATGCTTCCTCAACACTCTGTCCCCGCTCCCTGATCCCCGTCGCCGTGCTGAGGCGGCTCTGGCGGAGGCAGCCGATCGTCCTAACTATGGCCTGGCGGTTCTCCGGCTAGTTGCAGAGCCGTCGGTCGATGAGCAGATCCGCCAATCCGCTGCTGTTAACTTCAAAAACCACCTCAAAGCTCATTGGGCACCGCAGCCCAACGATCCAAACCGAATTGTGGTACCAGACGCGGAGAAGGAGCAGATTAAGGCTCTAATTGTTACCTTGATGGTTAACACGTCGCCTAGAATTCAAGCGCAGCTTAGTGAAGCTTTGACCATTATTGGTAAGCACGATTTCCCTAAAGCATGGCCGACTTTGTTACCTGAATTAGTTGTTACGCTGGATAAATTGAGTCAGGGGAACGATTATGTTTCAGTGAATGGGGTTTTGGCAACTTTAAATTCACTGTTTAAGAAATTTAGGTACCAGTTTAAGACAAACGACTTGCTACTTGATTTGAAGTATTGTCTTGATAACTTTGCCAAGCCATTATTGGAAGTATTTAAACGGACTGCAACTTACTTGGACCATGCTCTGGGTTCTGGAGCCAATGCTAATGTTCTAAAGGGTTATATAGAGTCGCAAAGGCTGTGTTGTAGGCTTTTTTATTCACTGAATTTTATGGAGTTGCCTGAGTTCTTTGAGGATCATATGGAAGAATGGATGGTTGAGTTCAAGAAATATTTGACAGTGAAATATCCTGCTTTAGAAGATAGTGGAAATGATGGCCTTGCTTTGGTTGATGAGTTGCGGGCTGCTGTTTGTGAGAATATTAGCCTATACATGGAGAAAGAGGAGGAAGAATTTAAGAATTATTTGGGTGGCTTTGTGGAGGCAGTGTGGGGACTTTTAGTGGTTGTCTCAAACTCTTCTACCAGGGAGAGGCTGACTGTTACTGCTATTAAGTTTTTGACTATAGTTAGTACCAGTGTCCATCATACTTTGTTTTCTGGGGAAGATATTCTGCAACAGATTTGTCAGAGTGTCGTGATTCCTAATGTGATGCTAAGGGAAGAGGACGAGGAGCTCTTTGAGATGAATTATGTAGAGTTCATAAGGAGAGATATGGAAGGCAGTGACCTTGACACTAGGAGGAGAATTGCTTGTGAACTCCTTAAGGGTATTGCTTCGAATTATAAGGATAGGGTTACTGAAAAGGTTTCCGCCCAGATTCAAAGTCTTCTGACCTCTTTTTCGCAGAATCCAGCTGCAAACTGGAAGCACAAAGATTGTGCCATTTATTTGGTTGTCTCCCTTGCCATAAGGAGAGCTGGCGGCACTTCAGTTTCCACTGATCTTGTTGATGTTGAGAACTTCTTTTTAACGGTTATTGTTCCAGAGCTAAGAAGTCAAGATATTGATGGGTTTCCAATATTGAAAGGTGGTGCACTGAAGTTCTTCACCATGTTTAGGAATCAGCTCCAAAAAGCTGTTGCTGTTGCATTGCTCCCTGATGTGGTTCGGTTCCTGGCATCTGAGTCAAATGTGGTCCATTCATATGCTGCCAGCTGCATCGAGAAGCTCCTTCTGGTCAAGGATGAAGGGGGAAGGCCGAGATACTCAGCTGCTAATGTTGGTCCATTTCTGCTTGTGTTGATGACCAATCTTTTTGGTGCCTTGCAGAAGCCTGAATCTGAGGAGAATCAGTATGTGATGAAGTGCATCATGCGTGTTCTTGGAGTTGCTAATGTCTCGCACGATGTTGCTGTACCTTGCATCAATGGTTTGGCGACTGTTCTAAACAGGGTTTGTGAAAACCCAAAGAATCCCGTCTTCAACCATTATCTGTTTGAGTCCGTGGCTGTGCTAATCAGACGTGCTTGTGAGCAGGATCCATCAATTATTTCAGCTTTTGAAACAAGCTTGCTGCCTATCTTACAAATAATCTTATCTAGAGATGTTAGTGAGTTCTTCCCGTATGCATTCCAGCTGCTCGCTCAGCTTGTTGACTTGAACCGAATTCCTTTACCAGGGAATTATATGGACATATTTTCACTCCTCCTCCTCCCTGAATCATGGAAAAAGTCTTCAAATGTTCCAGCCCTCGTGCGTTTGCTCCAGGCCTTCCTTAGAAAGGCTCCACATGAGCTAAATCAGCAGGGCCGACTATCTAGTATCCTTGGAATTTTCAACACACTAGTTGCATCTCCAAGTACTGATGAACAAGGATTTTATGTGCTTAACACTGTCATTGAAAATCTTGGTTATGATGTAATATCTCTCTACATAAGCCATATATGGGTTGCTTTGTTTAAACGTTTGGAAGTGCACAGAACTGTGAAGTTTGTCAAATCTCTTGTTATATTCATGTCACTTTTTCTGGTGAAGCACGGCCCCGAAAACCTTTCAAGCTCAATAAAAGCTGTTCAGTCTAATATTCTCCCTTCAATTTTGGAGCAGTTTTGGATTCCTCATCTCAAGCTGATCACGGGGTCAACGGAGCTCAAGTTAACCTCAGTGGCTTCAACTAGATTGCTATGCGAGTCTCTGTCACCATCAGATTCAAAGCTTTGGGGGAAAATGCTTGACAGTATTGTTGTTCTTATTTCTAGGCCAGAGGAGGACAGAGTGGAGGAGGAGCCCGATGTTCCAGATTTTGGTGAAACTATTGGTTATAATGCCACGTTTGTCAATTTGTACAATGCTGGGAGGAAAGAAGAGGACCCCCTCCCAGAAATCAAGGACCCAAAGCAATTTCTGGTTGTATCTTTAGCAAATCTTTCTGCACGGGCCCCTGGAACATACGGTCAAATCATCACTGAAAATCTTGAACCAGCTAATCAAGATGCATTACGTACACTTTGCAGCATTTATGATCTCACCATAGTTTGAGGTGTATCATGTAAGTTTTACTGTTTCATGCACTGTTCTGCTTATATCTTATAAAAAATTGTACTGTGCTTTTATAGTTGGAAGCATTTGAGATTTCTTAATCTTTGAAGATCAACTTATATGTTGAGATGTGGTGTACGTGGGGGGGGGGGGTGGAAATGTCTTTTATTTACACTTTTTTATTGAACCTGTTTTTGCACTCTTTTTAAGCTATATGCTTTCGGAGACTGGATGTAGAGTATGTAGGTCATGTGAAAATTGTTACTGGCCTATTCCATCACATGTCACTGATGTTTGAAGTATCATTGAGCTTGTTTGTGGATGCTCTAATTTTTGGTACAAATGTTTAATACACTCCGAAACCATGACATATTACACTGTCACCTAAGACCTATAAATAAAGTTCTTTCTTAGTTTTTATATATGTTTCTACTCATGAGTTGTTTTCTCACACATATTGGAGAGTTTTAATTCTGCTTGTATTATCTTGGAGATGTTTGGGCTAATTTATTTGTTTGGCCACTTGCTGGTTCTTACTAGGTATAGAATTTGGTTTCTACACCCAGTATATGATTTGATTTATAAGGTTTTATATTCTCATCATCATGTGGGTTATATCACCATTAGCTTGCCTGCAAGATTTTTACAAGTTTAGACATGCATGATGCATATATCCAACTTAATTAAGTCTTCAAGATTGATGAGGAGAACGTAGGAAAAAAATTGTATCGTGATGATATGAAGCGCATTAGAAAAAAACCTAGTTACAGGTCTCTTAAACTGTTTTTTATTCTGAAGATCCTCTCCCACTTCTCTCTCTTGCTCGAAGCAACTGAGTGAGGCACTAGTTTCATGTTCAGCTTTTCCTCAAGTGACTGCCTCCTGCAACACTATTATGAGTTATCCTGAATTGGAAGTTGATGATGCTAACTTGTGTTGTTGTACGATACTGGTTTAGTTAAACTGCTCATGTAGTCACATTGATGGTTAATCATACCTGTATCAATCATTGATGGTACTAGATCTGTTTTTTACAATGCCAATCTCCTCTAGCGTCAATCTGAAATTTGACAAACTCAGTTTTAGGAGAACACATTAAAAAACTAATGTCACTTAAAGAAAGTATTAGTGGATTACAGGTTTCTTAAAATTTTAGGTTCAATTGGCGTATAAACCTTTGTGGATAATATGAGTCATTCAAGATATACATAAAATGTGTTATTTTTATTTTCCCTACTTTATCTTTGCATAAAAAAATTGCTAGAAGCATTTTTTGAAGAGGAAAATGGTAGGATATTGATAAATACGTTATGAGCTTATCTCTGATAATTTTATTCTACCAGCATTTTTTGTGAGCCTTAACATATCGCCGAGATGTTAATACTTTGTGTGCATCTTATTTGCTATATATGATTCTAACATGCTCTTCATTTGGACAATGCTATGTACATATTCATCTGCTTTAACATTTTTTTTTTAATTTCTCTTTTCAGGAATCACGTCAAAATGATGGAACGAGAATGGTTTTTGGTCATAGCTTATGGGGTCTGGTCATTTCACTATTTTGTCCTCAAGTGTCCACTGCTATTGCATCCGATCAACTGGTCAGATTAGTCACCACCTATTCATAAATTTTCAGGTCATTGTGTTATGGATTGGGGAGTCTGCATGCGTGTCGAAGTTTCCTTAACATGCATTATATAGCTGCTGCATTCAACTTTCTGTGCTGTTCCATGAAGCGATTGAGACAGAAATCGAGTTTTTTTTTAATCTTCCGAGGGATAACTCAGACAATTACCCATTGCTGATGCTGTATGTCTTGATCTCTGTTGATCATTTTTTGTGATGAAATTAAATTTTATGTCCTACCATATTGTTCCAATTATGTATCACTTTTTTGACCTGCCTTTTGTTTGTTGGAAGATCATAGATTGCCCCTTTGAAAACCTGAAGGGTGCAAACTAAAGGAACTAATCTTATTCAATGTTCCTTGTGTTAGGTGATGAGGAAATGTTTTGAGAGATTAATGACTTTGTTGACTATTTTTAGTGGGTGGAATGTTTCCTTTTATGTCTATAATATTGTCATTATAATTGAACTAAACCCTAAAGTGATTAAAAAATTGTTTAAACAAATGATAGTGCTTAGGGCGTGTTTTGAAAAACTTAAAACAACTTCCAGAAGCACTTATTTTCAAAGCTTCCTCTCACAGCTTTTGAAAATAAATGCTTCTGGAAGCTGTTTTAAGTGTTTCAAAACACACCCTTAGTTTGACATGCTAACATCATGCTAATGACAGATATGCATGCTAATGACAGATATGCGTAAGGTTGTTAATAACTTGCTACCACCCTCCTGCAATATCATAGAAGGCAGTTCTGGGAAAAAGCAAAATAAAAAATTGTGAGATGGTCTCTATTCTCAAAATGCTCACCGATTATATGATAATACGAAATACTAAACAAAGTGATATGTTTTCGATGAAAAAATATTTTATTTATTTTTATCATTTTTTAAAAGGTGTCATTTTCTAAGTTAATGCATTACTATGGTACTATCAGACAATTTCACATCATGCCTACAAAAGCTCAAGCAAGTTTGTTTCCTTGCCAAATTTATATCGAGGGGGCTGTTTGCAAGAAAAATACAAAAATAGTACAATTTTGAAACGACGTGTTCTAATATTTCTCTAAATATACAAAAAATCTGCAATAACTTCTAAGCTATTAAAAAACCTGAGGATTACCATTAGTATATAACAATTAATTATCAAAGTAAATATCTGAATCGAAAGAAGCAGCTCCAGTGGGGATCTTAAGAGATTCTCAATGCGATGAGTAAATCCAATGGTTATGGAAGTATCAATATAGATCAAAAGTTGGTCAAATTGTACGGACGCAAGGACATAAATCCCAATCAATAATTTACTCCCAAAATATATAAAAATCAAATAAACTAAAAGCAAAAGAATCCACTAAGTAGTGAGTCACCAAAATTGTACTATATTAATGGTGGGTGTTTGCAGGAAGTTTTCGGATGCACTGTTTGGCTTTTAGTTTAATAATAATATGTTATTTATTAAATTTTCTTTAGTACTATATTTTTTGCTCTAAGCCGTCTAAAGAAAAGTGTTTTTATTTAAAAGTTGAAAGCAATACCATACAATAATCTCAAAATTTAATCATTATTGAAAAAACAAAAGCAACCGTGAACATATATATATATATATATATAGTACATGTAAATTCTGATTTGCATACCGACATATATATCCCTAAATATATTGATAGATAATTTTTAAATTTTGGACCGTGGGATTGAAATTGAACAACTTGACTCTTTCAATACACAGGAGTTGATAAAAGTCTCCAATGATTGTACAAAAAATATTTGAAAGTGATTACTAGCTTGCTAGGGTTTCTTTTTTAATAATCATAGTGTTCTTCCATACAAATTTCTTGGGCCAATTGAAATGAGGTTAGTGGGTGAATGTGCATATAGTTAGGCAATTAATGGTGGAGGGAAGGAAATCGATTGAGATGAGTTGAGAAAATGTATTATAAATCTATTCCCAAATTTAATTAGAATTGATCCAATTCAAGATTAAACATTAATTTTTGTATAGTTTCATTTGTATTTCCCATGAAATAAATGAGTTGCTCTGCAACAAAGAAATAAAACTATCCAATAACATAAATCACATAAAAGATGGATAATTATGAGTGGATCTCAAAAGATTAAAGTCAGACCAAAATACATTCATAGTAAGATTTTTAAAACATGTAACTTGTTATATTGAAAAATGCAAATTGTTTACACTAAACCGTGCAACTTTTTTCCATATTAATAGTTGCACGGTTCAGTGACAAATTGCATATTTCAGTATAATAAATTGCATGTTTTTAAAATGCTCTATAAGTGCACGGTGCACCTAGACGCGTACAAGATTTAGCCTAATTGCGCTGGTGTATCCAAAAGACATACTCCTATTTAACTAATTAATAATGTTTATATACATAATCCCTGGAGACACAATTTGAATGAATAGGCCAAACTTGAAGAATAAGCTCTCCAATTAATTACTAAAAGAGATTGAAAATATGGGAATGAGGAAGATTCTAAGATACCCATGCTTTTAATTATAAAGTTTGGTAATGGAGAATTGAAATCCAAAAGAATACTTAATCGGATCTAGGTCTATGGCCAAATGGGGGCATTTTCTTCCATTTAATGTAATCAAAATTGAATAATTAGTGGTATAAAATCAGAGTAATCTAAATGGAATCCACAGTTTAAAGATGTAGAATCTCCGATAAGATTGATTCAACTTAAATTATCATTCCTGATGGCCTGATTAGAAGAATTTAACCTTTGAGAGGACCAAAAAGTCATTTTATACTCTCTAATTTACACGTTAAATTACGACTTTTTTAATAAAATAAATAGTTATTCTTTCTATCTTTGTCTAGTTTTAAGGAAATTGTATCGCAATGTGATTGGTTTGTCTCAAATTGACTCGATGTTAAAGAATTAATCGCTCTATTATTACCCAATAATCACGTTTCCATGAGAGGGTGAAAAAGAGGGAAAACTAATTATTTCCAAAATATTAAAAATCAATTTTTTTTTAGTAAAATTCCAACTTTTCAAGTAATTTACTGGCATGTGTTGGGGTGGCCCACTTTACATCGAATCAAGTTTCACAAGTTGGCCATGGCCATGGCCCATGGAAAGTAAATTATATAAAGTAAATTATCGTCATAATATTGCAAATGGGTTTTCTTTTTTCAAGTTTATAATTCCAGGACGGCATTTAAACTTAAAATCTCGTCTAATTATAATATATTTTAAAATTATTTTTGGAGTTGGTCATGTAATACCTTCATCATATGAAACTATCACTTTACCGTGTAAAATTAATATTCTTTTAATAGAATAATTAATACTATCAAATTAATGCATCTTAATGTATACTAAATGCAAATAAATAGTACAATTAATTAATTGATTTATATAGAGATTTTGCTTTATTTTTGTGGGTGTGAAAATGTGACGTGAGTATCAAAACTTAAAGCAAACTAAATTATCAAGTTCTTAAGATCATATACATGTGTGTAGAATATTAATCTTTGGAAGAGGTCAATATAGTAGCTTAATTAGCATAAGATGCAAAGTGGGAATCATATCTCATACATATATAAAGTTGAGTGTTTAAACGCTCTGTTTTGCTTTCCCATTTTGTATTCTTCATAAAAGGTTTTCAACATGCGATAATATAACTAATTTCAATTTCAACCATTTTAATGCTTCACTGTGCATGTCAATTCCAGTGATAAATTATATATATAAATTACATCTGTGAAACATAACAAGAAATTTGGACATAATATAAAATTATAAATAAATAATTCAATTTTATACAAACTTTATGGCGAGTACATGACCCATATTAGTTATGGTGTATGTGTGATGTTTTGTATAAAATGTACTAGTCTTACTTATAAATATGGAACATATATAATATCTAAAAACAATTCAAATCATAAAATTGTTAGACTTTTGGATTCATAACTTTTATGTTTTGGTTAATGGAATTTGTGATAGCATTGGATGAACCCTATAATTATTTAGCACGTCCTTAAATCATATGAGAAAGTAAATCACATTAAACAAATCACGTCTTTAAAAACAAGCACACACATAAATATATTGACATAATAGACGTATGTTAACCCTTGATATTTGATCGTCGCGACCAACTCAAATACCATTTACCAAGACAATTAGTAATGATTAACAATGTAGCAATTAGTAGCATAAATGTGAGAATAAAGCTGTGAATATAAATGAGGTTTCCAAGAAAAAGTGTTAGATGTGCAATAATGAAGAAGGTGTTTGGAGTAATTTAGTTGATAGAGCTGATGTTTCCTTGTCGAAGGTTAGTGAAACACTTTAGCTTAATATAAGGAGGAACTAAGAATATATATGATTTGGATTCCACAATAACGATAAACATTTAACATTAATTATTCTCATCCGTGCGCCCATTAAAATACATAAATTAATATACTAATTTGAGCATTCTAACTTCTCTTCGATTGGTCACTGTCTCACTTTGTAAAGTAATTAATATTTAAAAGTAACACTTGTGTATGTCAAATTTGTTCTCTTTTTCTTCGCGGTAAAATAAAAAGTATAAATATTGTTATACAAATTATTACTACTACTTTTCATTTATATGCATTAACATTTAAAAAAAAAATTATATTGTTATTTTAGATTTTATTAATAGTGATTAAAGTTGCATAAGGTGAACGATACACACTGTTCACAATTTTTTAATCATATTTTAAATACTTAACTATTTTCAGTTGTTTAAATTACTCTGGCTGTGTTCGGAGTTTGGACTAGAATTTGTCGAATTTATTCCAAAATTGGAATAATTAATATTTAGATTTTTATACGAATTAGTGTTTGCAGTAAAACCCAAAGAAAGGATTTTTACAGGATATATATTTCGAATCATGTCAGATAAAATGAGCCTATAGTGTTATTAACTTATTATTATAAATTATAAACTTATATATACGTAGTACTAGATTTAAATCATGACATATAGGACCCATCAAATATAGGATTTAAATATTATATACCCTACCAAAAAGATTGAAAAGAATATGGCATGTTTTTTTAATAAAAGAATATGGCATATTAAATATACGTATATATAAACAATTGATAATACTGTACCCTTGTTCGATCACATATATGTCTGAGGCATATCAATAACAATCTTGCACAAATTTTGGACAAATCCAATTTTTTTTTTTGACACAACAAATCCAATTCTTTGACGACGTCTTCAGAAAATAAAGTTTTATCCCATAAAATTAGTATTGTAATTTCTGTCACCATTTCATCATTTCCATTATTACAGGCATTGGCCGTTATTAAATGACTAAAAAATATATAGCCGCCTGTAGATTATAAATTAATCAAGGTATAATGTTTAAAGATATAAAACAAAATTTGATCCACTTTTCACTAAAAAATTGTTGCAAATGATGGAGACTTCCATCACCGTAAAAATAATAATAAATGTGGCTGGAACTATATATAAAATAAGACAAAATAGCCAGCATATTAGTGAACTTTTTTATTATTTAGGAAAATGAGAGGAAACCAAAGAAAATTGATTTACTTTGGTTACCTAGTCATCATCTTTCAGACAATATTTATTTTGACAATGAACATTAACCATATGACCAATTTCGATGGGACATGATTTACAAATTACTACCCGATTATAAGTGAAATAATTGTGCGAATACAATATTGCCTAAATTAACTCGAATTTATAATACTATGAGATTAGTAATTTTTATTTGAAATTACTTTTTTTTTTAAAATAACGTGATTGAAAATTAAGAAAGTAGTCAGAATTCGATTTAAAGAGGGGACAAAAGTTCAAATTACAATTAATTAAATATATATTTTTTGTATAATATTTTATTAAATAATAAATATCTTCTTGAAAATCATCAGTTAGGAAAAATACGACCCGTCGACCCGTTAAACAAAATTTATATTTCAGTCGATTTATATATTTTTAATTTTCTTTAAAGAATACGAATAAAGAAATATAAAAATTAAAACAGCCCGTTTTTTGTTCAACGCTGAGGGCACATAATTTCTCATGTCCTATATTAGGATTTAGGAAGGGATGCTAGTGGGGGAGGACACGTCATCACTTATATGGATAAGCCACGTAGCATTAATGTGGCCCCCGCTTTAAACTAGGTTTTTTTAAAGAATTGTTTAAAATGATAATTAGATATCTTTAAACCTGGAAAAGAAAGGCAAATGATGTTGACAAAAATTTGTACACTTATTTCATTTCATTCTATGAATTTTATTTTTAATTTATGAAATTTATATTTTTTAAAAAAATTCATGACATTTGACTCTACTCAGGGTATAATACGGGCCAACTTTAATATTTTTTAAAAAATGTGTTGAAAATGAGTGAAATATGTCAAATAACCCAAGTTCATACCATAGAACTGATTCATGGAAGACCAACTCAATAATGTTAGAGTAATATTTATTTTTGGATCAAGATTATTTGTAATTTATAAACAATTTAAAGGAGTTTTTTGCACTTTTGATTCCATGAACCACACCATGTTTTCAATCGAGTCACACCTATGACAGAACTAGTCCCACACGATTTTTAATTTTCAAATTTTGGTCCCACAATTAACGAAATTGGCAAACTTGGTCCCAAAAATAGACGGCGCTTGACGGGAGTCCGTTAACCGCAAAACCCACATTGTTAAACCCATAATTAATCTATCTTAAATATTAATCTGTCTTAACTAATTAATGAGTTTTTTGCACTTTTGGTCCCATGAACCACGCCATGTTTTCAATCGAAGTCCCACATATGGTAGAACTAGTCCCACCTGATTTTTAATTTTTAAATTTGGTCCCACAATTAACGAAACTGGCAAACTTGGTCCAAAAAACAGACGACGCTTGACGGGAGCCCGTTAACCGCCAAAACAAAACAAAACAATAAAAACAAAACACAAACACACCCACACACACAAACACAGACACTATCACGTTTTCTGAGAGAGAGTGAGAAAAACGAGGGTTCTCAAGAAAAACCCTAAAATCGCTAGAAAATCCGAGTATGAATTGGAGCTGCTTGACCAATACACGACGGAGGCGGAGTGGCTGTGGCTCGACCTCTGCCGCCAAGTCCACGATCGCGCTTTCGCCTACGAGATTTCGAATGTTCCGGAAGAGGAATGGGGGAAAATGGGGATAATTTGAGTCGACCGTACGGGGAGGGCTCCTCGAAGTCGAATGTAGAAGGGTTGAGGTTTAGAGTTTATGTCAAAGATTTGATGGAGGGAATGGCGGGCGGTATTGGTGTGGCGATATGCGATGAGAATGATGGGTTGGTGCTTGAGTTAAGGGTTTGAGTAGGAAAGATCAGCAGATAATTGGTGCTTGTTTTGGTCTTGTGGTGCTAACATACTCATGGAGAATACTGAAGTGGGTGTGTATCACTCCAAAGAGGTTGGACAACGACTTGAAAGAGATGTCCAAGATGGTTGAGGAAGCCAAATCGATGACTATCAATTATGATGATGATATCAAGTCAAAAGTCGCATTTTTTTTCATCGAAACCATTCACAAACATGGTAAGTTTGTTTTCTGCATCTACTTTGTGATTTAACACTGGTGAAATTAATGATATATAACAAACATTTGTATTATAAATGATATAAGAAATAACACATAATATATGATACACATACAATTAAAAAGACTTTGATAACCAATAATTAGCCGTGTTCAAACGGTTTGGAGAAACACGCAAGACCTTCATATACAAGGAGGTCCAGGAAATATGAACACGGAAATTGACGAGGGATTTAATCGCCCTCGTTAAATGTGTCAAGGGTTTCCGCGAGGGTTTTTGCGCCAAACTGACACATGTCAGCCCTCGGGAAAACCCTCGCAATTTGACGAAGGATTTATTTCGCCCTCGTTAAATGGTTACCGACCAACATTTTAAAGAGGGGTTATTTCCCTATTTAAAATCCTCCCTAAACTCTATTCCCTAGTTAAAATCCTCTTTAAAACCTCTTTAAAACCTCTTTAAATTGCATGTATTTTGTGTTGGTTGTGTCGGATTCTAGTGGAAGATGTGGTGTGTTTAGGTGTTTTTGGATTTGGATTTTGTGTTGAATGTGTTGTGCTTTTTTGTGTTGAATATATGTGGATATATATATATTAATGTTAAAACTAGGGTTTGAGCAAAAATTGTTGGGAAAATCAAGGTTTTCCACAATTTTTTGCAAAATTTCAATCTGGTGGGACTAAAAGTGCAAGTGATTTGGCGCCAAAAATCTTGATTGGTTGAGAAATTGACGCCCAAAAAATTAGAGGTAAGATTTTGAGTTTTTTGAATCTATGGGACTATACGTGCAAGTGGGACCAAGTATGTTAAGTGGTTAATTTTGTATTAATTATGTTGCATAACCTATGGGACCAAAAATACAAGTAGTTGAAAAGTGGTTAAGTCTTAAATGTACATTAATTATGTCACATAACGTTTGTGACCAAATCTGCAAGTGGATTTAACGGTTTCCATCATGGTGAGACCAAATTTAAAAATTAAAAATCGTGTGGGACTAATTTTGCCAGAGGTGAGACTCGATTTAAAACATGACGTGGTTCATGAGACCAAAAGTTGCAAAAAAAAAAACTCCAATTTAAAGTAATTTTGTAGGAAATGTATCATTTTCCCTTGATTTCCAGACTTATTTTTTACTTGCTTAAACTTATAACCTTAACTCTCCCCTGTAAATAAAAATAACAAAACAGTTTTTTCACACAACAATATAACTTATGAAGAATCTGTGTCTTTTCTTGAAAGCATATTTGCTTCGAACAAAGTATGATTTGAGGACTTCTAGTTCGGCATATACATATGACAAACCACATGATTTTTCTTTCTACAATAAATTATTAAAATAAAAATAAAATGTAATATACTGCATGATTTTCTTTCTAGAATATATAAAAAAGAATAAAATGATAAAAAATATATGATATTTTCTTATACATATGACAAATCCCATTTTCCTTTATTATCGGATGGAATCTCCTGTTAGACAATGATGTTATATCTCCTGTTACACTGTTAGATTAGTGCCACGTGTCATATTAACTTAACTATTGATTAGTTCAAATTAATCATGATTTAGAAAGAAAATCTCTATTTCCTCTCTCAAATCATATGATATATTTTCAATCTTCCCCAATTATAAGATCTTTGCAAAATTAATTATTATCTCTCCCAACCAAACGTCACACAGAACTCCGTTTACATAATCGCTTCCTCGCTGGAAAGGTATTCATATCAACGTTGGTAGAGAGCGTTCTACTTCAATTTTAGGATAAGTAAAAGAGATGGAGCTTTTATTCCCAAATTTATTGTTCTAATACTAAGGCTTTAGTTCCTAAATACCCACACACTGTTATATAAAGATTTAATTTAAATTAGCAGACATGGAAATGAATTCAAGCTTAAGATCAAAATCCCTTTGCTAATTCAAAAGTATTTATTTTAATCAAATCCAATTTAAATTCTTTGAATTCAATCACAATGCCATCAAACTTACTATCTTGTGTACACATTAAAATCTAATTAATTCAAATTCTTTGAAGATGATCTAATTAAATTAAACTCTTCATGAACCTAAATGGAGAAATTCAAGTTTCTACAATATTAATGAGCCAAATATTGCAGCGAGAAACAGTGAAGTGAATGAAATTATTTTGACATTGATGTTTGTTTAGGAGGAGAAGAAGAAGAATTTGCAGATTTAATATTTTTATATTTGATGTATGCAAATTTGGTAAGTGTGAAAACGTGAAGATTTGAGGGAGTGAGAAATATATATTTTTCTAAATCATGGTTAATTTGGACTAATCAGTAGTTAAGTTAATATAACACGTGGCACTAATCTGATGGTGTAACAAGAGATGTAACACCATTGGGTAACAGAAGATCTCGTTCCATTTATTATAACCTATAAATTTATGGAGCTCTAATTCAATTTATATTTTCCAATTATATTTTGAAATAAAATATCACCCAAGTATTTAAATGAAAATATACCACGTGAGTTACATGCACGGAGTTTTCGAAATTTGTTAGTATTATTTTTGGAAGACTAATTATATATATATATACTAGTAATTATTAATCAGTGTAAACGGGAGTAGTATTCCAAAGTCAACTATTAAAAAGTCAAAACATCCATCCAATTGAATGTCCCTTTGGTTAAAAAAGGAGACCACTTTCAATTGAGACTGACCAATTTTTCTCAAGCATTAAATTAGAAAGGGTGAGTGGAAGACTCCGATGGCTTTCGGGCTTCAACTTTCCATGGAATATTGCCTTTCAAATCATAATTTGATTGTACAACATTTGGGGAGACCATCTATTTTAATTAATAAATAATATCAATATACTTATATTAGTATAATGTAAAATTAATTTTTTCCCAATAAATGAATGCAAGTATTAAATTTATATAATATAATTGATATTGAGTTTATATTTTGTAAATTTGATATTACTACTATGACAAGAATGTGAAGTAGCTAGTTGAACACGATTAATGTTAAGGATAATGAGTTTGACAAAACTCATAAGGATGCGAACACTATCAATACTTGGGATGATGAACCAGGAAACTTTTTAAATTTCAACCCTACCACCTGACCATCAATTGAATGGGAGACCTAAGTTTGATTTCCCTTTTAACAAATTGGAGTATGAGAATTATAAGGTGGTTTTGGTGAATTTGTGGAGTGTTTAAGTCTTACAGATTAACTACCAAGATTCAACAACTAACTTTCAGACGATAAAAAAAAAAAAAAATTAATACTAGGGATGATGAATTTTATCCGTATTTACTAACTCACACGAATGCCATAGAATTGAATCATGCCAACCTCAAATTTATAATTGATATATAATGCTCACAAGTTTGTTAGAGCTTAAATGAGTTTAATAATAGAAATAAATTATATATTCTTAAATTTAAAGTTTAATATAATAATTCAGTATGATCTATAGAATTTATACAATTAATAAATAGATCTAAATAAACATACATATATATTATATAATATTTAAAACTAAGTCAATTATAAATTATTTATCACGATACTACTAATAAACTCGTTTATGAAGTAATAATGAGGTAATATTGCTATGCCTTAAAACAAGTCACGTTTTGGGCACCCAGCAGGGATCAGTTCCCATGTATATATTTAAAAAAGAACTACAAATTCTTAAACCTTTCAATTTGGTTTTATTTTTATTTTATTACATTTGGAAGAACATGTACAAATAAAACAATTATTAATTAGGTGAGCATATGTTAACTGCACTAGTGACATTGAATTTACTATTCATATAAATACGTTGCATTAGTGTAGAATCTCAGCTTTAATCCAACCTTTAATTGCATGATTAAATAAAACAAACACGAAGTATGGCATTAATCATAAACTAGTCAGTGAACTGGGGTTAAAAATTAACTCAAGGTGAGGGTTCAAATAAAGTGCAACAAACCGGAGTCATTGTCAAACATATAAACAAAATTGTAAGCAAGAGAGAAACTAGTGAGAGTAGAAAAAAACATACTTGTATGTATCATGTACGTATAGAATAGAGAGAGAAAGAGGGAGATAATTGGGATTTGGTAACGTTTGATTCAGGTGGTGCTGTGTGAGAGAGAAGAAGAAAAGAGAGGAATGGATTTATCTATGAAGTAAATGCAAAAAAAAAAAAAAAAAGAAAAGAAAAGAAAAGAAAAGGGAGGTGGTATTGGTTAGTGAAGAGACAAAAGGCAAGAGCGGTTTTGTAACTGAAAAGTGAGAGAAAATAAGCTTGTTGCAGCCATTATACACGAAAAAACACATAGCATTTGTTACATCACTCCAAACTTGTACATACACATTTATGTAGGGATGCATTGAATTTAGTTTGTTATGAGGATGAATGGATTGATAATAGAGGGTGGGTTTTGTTTGGATTATTGATTGGGGTAGGTTGAAGCCTTTTGTTTTGATTCTTGATCTTGGTTTATATATCACTACTTGTGTCAGAAAATCTTTTGTTTTGTTTTGTTTCCCATTTTTCATTTGGGTCTTCTTCTTCTTCGTTTGTTCAACGAGCTTTGAAGATTTGAATGGCGCATGTTGATGGGCTCATAAGAGGAGGAGTTTCTCAAGAAACAGGTTAGACAAATGGTTAATCTTTTCAATTTTTGGTTTATTTAGAAAAAAAAAACATGAAATTTGTATTTTTTTTCTATGCGGTTCTGTATCAAAGTTTGCATCTTTTTGTAGCTCTCTCTTAATCCTGAGTTACTTTCTTTGCAATTGAAGGATGTTTGTTATAGTTTTGATTGTTTGTTGAAATTGTTGCCTCTTGTTGATTACTGGAAAATATGGACCTGGGTGAAGGTTTAACCATGTTTTAATATTTTGGTTGCATTTAGTTATTATTCTCTGTTCATGCAAAGATTTAGCCTTTCAAATCATACTCGAATATGATACCAGAAGGGGAAAGAATCAAAATCTTTAGTTGGAATGTTTGGTTTGAAGTTAAAAGTGTATTGTATCTTAAAGTTTGGTTTGGTTTTTCCTTTAATTCAAGAAGGAAAGATTAAACCAAAGAGGGTTTATGATTTGTTTATTCGTGTTCTTAGCAATTGGGAATCCTTAAACTTATTTTTCCTTATTTAAATCTTCCTTCAATTAATTGTTCTTCAGTAGGTAGGGGAAATGAAGATCTGTACACAGAACTATGGAAGGCTTGCGCGGGGCCGTTGGTGGATGTTCCTTGCAAAGGAGAAAGAGTTTACTACTTTCCTCAGGGTCACATGGAACAAGTAAGCTTCAATATCCCTAATTAAGAAATTTCCCCTTTTTCATAGTTTGTCTTACCGAGTGCAATAATTTGCAGTTAGAGGCATCGACAAATCAGGAATTGGGTCAACAAATCCCTCGCTTCAATCTACCGCCGAAGATCCTTTGTCGCGTTGTTCACATTCAATTATTGGTATTGTTTATACATTGCTATTTTATTCTCCTCTTTTCTTGAAGTTATCTCTGATTGTTTTTAAGTTCAGTTTGTTGTTCTAACTTAATAGGCGGAACCAGAAACAGATGAAGTTTATGCTCAGATCAATTTGCACCCAGAGATAGATGTAAGCAGAGGCATAATAACTATTTTAAGATTAGTTTTTCAACTTACTGGTTCTTGGATGTGTTGTGAATCATGTATTTGATTTCTTGTAGCAAACGGAGCCCACTAGCGTCGACCCATCCTTGCCCGATCCACCAAAGCCGGTCGTTCACTCCTTCTGTAAGATTTTGACAGCATCTGATACGAGCACTCATGGAGGTTTCTCTGTTCTTCGCAAACATGCAAATGAATGCCTGCCTCCATTAGTAAGTAATTCTACTTTGAAAATACATACAAATACAGTTGTGTTTATTGTGTTTACTCTTATTCTACCGTCATATTCGTTGCTAATTGCTGATGTTTGACACTCCGATTCTTACCCGTTAGGATATGACCCAACCAACCCCAACCCAGGATTTGGTTGCCAAAGACCTGCATGGTTATGAGTGGCGATTCAAGCACATTTTCAGAGGTAATAAATTCGTGCAATTTACTTATATTTGGGGAATATGCTAGTCTTACCTTCATAGATGGAGAAAAAACTATCATATCCCGTGCTATCATGAGAATGTGAATTTCCTTTTAACCCCCTAATGGTAATGGTGCTCCAATCGATTGCCCTTAGGTCAACCAAGGAGACACTTGCTGACTACTGGATGGAGTACATTTGTCACCTCAAAGAGATTAGTTGCTGGTGATTCTTTTGTTTTCTTAAGGTAGACTTTGTTTTGTGATTTCTTTTCTTCATATTACTGCATTCTTAGAGTTACAATCTGAGTTGCTACGTGGAATTACAGGGGTGATAATGAGGAGTTGCGTGTTGGGGTCCGCCGGCTTGCTCGACAACAGAGCTCTATGCCACCCTCGGTCATTTCCAGCCAAAGCATGCATCTCGGCGTGCTTGCAACTGCATCACATTCTATTACAACAAATACCCGATTTGTGGTATACTACAAGCCAAGGTATTTCTATCGTTCTCCTTGAATTCAACTTAACTGTTCCAGCCTTTTCAATATGTAACCTTTGTCTCTTATACTTCATGATTGATCAGGACAAGCCAGTTCATTATTGGGTTGAATAAGTACTTAGAGTCTATGAAACATGGATTTTCGGTTGGTATGCGTTTCAAAATGAGATTTGAAGGAGAAGATTCTCCTGAAAGAAGGTTAGTTCTTTTCTTTTTCTCACATTTGTTACTTGAACCTTAATATTGTTACTATCGATTATCGATGTACTTAATTTTATCTTTTCAGGTTTACGGGCACTATTGTTGGCTTAGAGGACTTTTCTTCACAGTGGACCGACTCTACATGGCGGTCACTTAAGGTTAATAACATTTTCGAATTATATCTTGGGCATGCAAAAAACAAAGTTTACTCTTTATGATAATATAAGTTTCCCTATAATCATTTCCATCAGGTTCAGTGGGACGAACCATCAACTATAATGCGGCCTGACAGAGTGTCACCATGGGAAATCAAGCCTTTTGTAGCATCTGCTTCCGTGGACACACCACAACCGCCTATGAAAATCAAAAGACCTCGACCCCTCGATCTACCTCTTACTGGTAAAAAACATCCTAACATCATACATAATAAATCAACAATATTGCCTATGCATGATGACTCTCAAACCTATTTTGAATGTAGAAACTACTGCTTCTGTCGCCTCTCCTCTCTGGAATCCAAAATCAGCCTCACAATCGAGCCACTTAACTAGTGCTAATGATGTCCAAAGCAGTGAAAACCAAGTCTTCTGGCCTCCAAAGCAGAACGATCAACACAGCAGCCACGCATGTTCTAGTGGTGTATGGTCATCCGTTCCACATCTTTTTCGAGAATCTACAGAAGACAATAAAAATGCATTGCTTCAATCTTCCCGTCCTAATTATCACTCTCCTGTTTCATCATCAAGGGCAAGTAGTTGCTTAGACCATGTTCAACCGATGAAAAGGTCAGAGAATGGGTCTACATGCCGGTTATTTGGTATTGATTTGAGGAACAATGAAAACAAGATCTCCCTAGCAGGAAAGGAAGCATCGTTTCCTCGTCCAAACACCATCTCAGACAAGGATGCTCCCCTTCAGAGGTCTGAAACAGAGGGGACACAAAATGGAGACCTTATGATGAAAGAGAGAAATAATGTCCAATTGGAGCTTTCTCCAAGGGACATTAAGGGCAAGCTTTCGTCTTCAAGAACTCGGATCAAGGTACGCTCATATCAACTGACAGCCTACATCTACTAGAAGTGCATATAGTATTTCTAAAAAGTTTCTACGTAT
Organism: Stenogyne calaminthoides; assembly: GCA_037126765.1. Lineage (NCBI taxonomy): Eukaryota > Viridiplantae > Streptophyta > Magnoliopsida > Lamiales > Lamiaceae > Stenogyne > Stenogyne calaminthoides. Next base: position 1,113,505 of record JBBCBC010000048.1, read on the forward strand.
TCTATTAGGTACAAATGCAAGGGATGGCCGTTGGACGTGGTGTGGACTTGTCTGCTTTCGGTGGCTATGACGACCTTATTACTGAATTGGAGAAAATGTTTGAACTTAAGGGAGAGCTTCGTCCTCGAAACAAATGGGAAGTAGTGTACACCGACAATGAGGGGGACATGATGCTCGTGGGAGACGACCCTTGGCTGTAAGTAGATTCGGTTTCTTGAAAAGCTATCTTAGTTTTGTTAGATTATTTGTAAAATCTATTTTTGTATTCTCTCTTGTACTATATTGCAGGGAGTTCTGTACGATGGCTAAAAAGATTTGCATCTATTCAAGCGAGGAAGTGAAGAAGATGAGCCCGAGAAGCAAGCTTCCTCTAGACGGCGAAGGCACAATCTTGAGCTCAGAATCGGAGCCTAAGTCAGAAGCATGAAGTTTGTATATCCTCTTCTATGTTTATTATCTTGTTTGAATGATCATTTAGAGTCTGGGTATACAATGTCGTAGTCTTGTCTTTTTGTTTTTTTCGCCATATAGAGTTAGGGAAGCAGACAGATTAAGTGGAGTAGGAGCAATGGAAGTAGAAAAAACGCGGTGAAAAAGTTTTACTCTTTGAAGATGTAAATATAATGTTTGTGGGGGGTGTTTAATGCAAATTATTAGGTAGGTATGGGGGAATCGAATGCAGTCCGAGAATGGAAAGCAAGTCGGATCATGGTAGAACCCACTTTGGATTTTGGGTTGGTGAATGATAATAGGTCATCAGTTTGTATAAAATGTATACATGCTTGTCCTTTGATGGCACACTTGAAGTCTTTGTATTTTTGTGTGGACAATTGCTTTAATCATGTCAGTATATGACTATATGCATATTTAGTGAGGCCTCCTTTTGCTATTGTTATAATTATTTTGATCTAAATCTGCAAAGTTACTGAAATTTGACCCCACCCTCTTTTTTCACTCAATATTAACTGGCAAATCTGCACAATGTTTAGAAGATAGGTAGTGGTTCTGTGTTGCTCTGAAAATGTGCATGTGACCTTTTCTATCAAGAGAAGATTCATTGCCTTGTGCTCCCAATACATACGTATATACGTACTGCCCTTTTTTTTTCTTTTTTTTTGTAATTCCATTTATGGGGTCCACAGTTTATTGCACTTGATATTAATATTAGTGTAAGGACAAAATTTAAGGACAGTAAGTAGTGGTGGGTGGATTTAAAATTGACCTGGAAATGAAAATTGAAATCAAATTGGTGTTGGTATGTGATTTTTTGGGGGGTTAAAGTGGTGGAATGAGTTGTAATTGTGTTGCAACAAGTGTGTGATGTGTGTTGAGTGTGGATTTGCCCAAAAAAGTGGAAGTCAAAGTTGTTATCATATGGATGTATTGCTTCAAAGGGGATGGAAATGGACCATTTGAAATTGTCAAATATCTTTTTTTGAAAATGACTGGATCGATATTATTCTTTTAATAACACTGTTACTATGTTTTGATGCATTGTACTTATACCTTATGTCACTTAACAAAACAAACAGTTTTGCCACGCTTTCTTCATTGCTATATGGAGTATGTTTGTTTAGGGAAATCAAAGTTTCCACTTGTCAAACTCAATTTTGATACAAAATTTAAATTGTATAAAATTCTATACTCCAATTATAGTACTTATATTATATATATTTCTTTATTTTTTCATACACAATTTCTCATTATTCTCACTGTTACTTTCTTGATTTTACAAAATCCTAATTCTCAACAGGCTCAAAATTCAAACACTTCTAATATTCTTGGATTTTAAATTTCACAATATCCTATTTATATTTTATACCAAGTCTTCTCAGGGGCTTGGCAATGCTTTTTTTTTTCTTTATACATAAAACTTAAGTTAAAAATTCTACCGGTTCAAGAATGTGTAATGAATAAACTCCATCCTCCTGTAATAAATAGCCTACTAATCATACAAATGATTTTCTTATTAGAGATAAAGAATAGAAATTATTCTTTTGACCATGTATTTATATATTTTATATTCTTTTCATGTAAATCTCCCGTGTATCTTGGGAAAGTTGTTGTATTCTTGTAATCGTTCTATTAATAATAGATTTCTCTTATCACAAATTCAACGGTGATTTTCTAAATCTCTTCACATGGTATCAGCCATACCGATCCAGAAAACCTAAGTTACAAAATTTTCGCCGCCTCTGCTTCTTCTTCCTTATTCAAACGGCCGTTGTCGCCGCTGCTATTTTTCCGATCGTCCTCGCCTTATTTCTTGCTGGACTCGTATTCTCCAGCGTATATCTCCCTCTCCCTCACATATATCAGTTTTCGTTTCTGAAATTTTAATTCTTCAAAACCCTACTAAGATCATATACCCTTCGCGATCATCTCCGATGGTCGCCATCGATTCTCTACCTGTTACGGCCATGATCAACATGGTCTCCGCATCAAACTCAACGCCACGAATTACTTGCCTTGGCGTCGTCAAATTGAGCACATGGTTGAGTGCTTTGATCTCATGGGATTTCTAGATGGCTCTCGGCGGCTCTTCCCCGACCATCGTTGCTTTTCGCCAGCAGACGGCCGCTTAATCCCGCGTGAGACGGCGGAAATCAACAGATCGGAAATTGCTTAGTGTCGGTGTACACCTCCCTCTCGCTCGATCGCAGTCGTTCGAGGTGCTTGATTCTACAACCTCGCGACATCGTGGGTCCTTATTTGGAGGGGTGTACTCGCCGGCCACGCCAACATCAACTCCGAGAGGAACTCCTCTCCTTCGTCGTGGTGATTCTCGGTTGAGGACTATGGTAAGAAATTTAAGTTATTATGTGATAAGTTGCATGCTATTGGTTGTCCCGTTATTGAATCGGATAAGAGTCATTGGTTTTTGCGTGGATTGGGTATCGATTTGCAAGCTTCGCGGATACTCGAATGGCATTCACTTTCGTATTCCGGCGTTTAGCGCGGATTTGTTGAGCCAAGCCAAACAAGATGAGTCCACAAGCGCGTCTTATGGAAAATTCCCCTCCGCATTTGTATTCACTACCGATCGTTTCGGCCGTGGTCGGCCGTTCATCTTCATCGGTGGCAACTCCCGTGGACGCCAGGTTCACCGGATTTGGGCAAAGAATCGCGGTACTCGGCAATCGTGGACACTTTTCGCAACCGTGGGATGAAGACGGCAACTCCGCTTCACCAATGGGTCTTCTGGTTCTACGAATGGGGGGCGTCGAATCCCTCGTTGTCAGATATGTCGTGGGGAGCACTATGCGGATAAGTGTCCTCAATTTCTCAATGCTCGTCAACGCCGTCTCTTCAAAGACACTTAGCCCCGGACATTCACATCCCTCCGCAATGTGTGGGACTCGCTCCCGATTGGTATCTTGATTCGGTGCCTCGCTCACATGACAAATTAGACTTCTGCATTGGACACTTACGAGCCTTATTCTGGTAATGGGTCAGTCATTGTTGGTAATGGCAATGCTTTGAATATTTCTCATATTGGTTCTAGTAAATTATCTGCAGATGTGCAATTGCTAGATGTTTTAGTGGTTCCTCATATCACTAAAAATTTGTTATCTATCAGTAAACTAACATCCGATTTTTAGGTTGATGTGATCTTCTCGATAAGTTCTTTGCCATTCGTAACCGAAAGTGACAAAGCAAACTCGCACAGGAAGGTGTGATAAAGGCTTATATTTGCTTGATCGAGGAATTCGACTTTGGTTCTTTGTCGTAGGAATAAAGAATTGAGGCTAGTTTGGGTTTTGTGGCATTTACGCCTGGGGCATGTCCCACATTCTATTATTTCTTTATTGAACAAACTTGGTCATTTATCCGTTACATCCTTTTTTACCGAATCGAGTGTCCGCTCCTCTTGTCAATTGGCTAAAAGCAAAGAGATTATCCTTTTCGGTTGAATGAGAAACGTCTTTGATTGTGTTTTGGATTTAATTCATTGTGATTTATGGGGTCTCGCACCGGTTTCTACCGCCGATGGTTTCCATTTATTATGTTGCATTTATTGATGATTATTCTCGATTTTCTTTGGATTTATCCGTTCGTGCTAAGTCCGAATTCTACGATATTTTGGTTCGATTTCATACCTTTGTGCGCAATCAATTTGATCGTAAAATCAAGGTTTTTCAAAGTGATGGGGAACCGAGTTTGTTAATGCTAAAGTCCGAATTTTATGAATCTTAATGGCATACTTCATCGTTTGTCTTGCCCTTACACCTCATAATAGAATGGCCGTTGGCGTAAAAGCATCGTCACATTCTGGCAAACCGGGTCCGTCTTATGCTATTTCATGCCCATGCACTTCTCTCTGGTTTGAGGCATTTGCAACAAATTTTTTGTGATCAATCAATTTCCTACCCCCGTTTTGCAAAATTCATCACCTTTTGAGTTTGCTATTCGGTTATGCTCCTAATTATGCAAACTTCAAGCCTTTTTTGGGTGTCGGGTATTTCCATACCCGAGGATTATCTTGATAACAAACTGGAGCCTCGTAGTCGTCTGCGTGTATTTTTTCGGGTTATAGTAGCATTTACAAAGGATTTCGATGTTTTGATCCGTCTCTTCTCGGACCTTCATTTCTCGCCATGCTCAATTTGATGAGCTTTTCTTTTCCTTTTTCTCGAGAATACGCCTCTCCGGTCTCAGAATTAGACATTACTACCTTCTTGGATGCCTCGGGCGGCAACCCATCCTTCCCGCGCTCGGCTTTGACCTTTTTTTGTCAACCGCAAGAACCTCCGCGTGATGTGCATCGCCGCCCGCATCCTTGATGATCAGTCCGACATGGGCGATCGATTCGGCCCCGCTCGACCAGACGGTGCATGCCCCCTATACTCGATCACCAGATCCTGCAACAGCTCCCTTGCTCTCTGCACCGGCCGACCCTCATCAACGGCCCGTCGGCGGCGACCTCGCTTCGATCCCGGACTGCTGCGGCCAGCGCCTCCTGCTCCTCCGCCGGGTTCCGCCCCACCCGATGGTCACACGGGCTCGGGCGGGCATTTTCAACCCCGCTACCCTCTTGACTTAGCTTCGCTGCGCCTTATTATCCGCTCTCGTGTCCACGGCGAGCCTCGTGGATTTAAGTGCGCGGACCAGGCCCCAGTGGCTTCTTTGCTATCAAGAAGGAAATTGATGCCCTCCGATTCGAATCACATGGGATTTGGTACCCGCCTCTCGAGATGCGAATATTTTGGGCTCGAAATGGGTTTTTAAATGCAGTTTCATCTTGATGGTTGATTGAGGCGTCTGAGGCCCGTCTTGTTGCTCGAGGGCTTCACACAAATTCCAGGGAACCGATTTTCATCACACGTTTAGTCCGATTGTCAAAGCTGCAAATCGTTCGCATTATCCTTGCTTTTATCATTCAAAGATAGTTGGCCTCTTCATCGCCTTTGATGTCAAGAATGCTTTCCTTAATGGCGTTCTTGACAAACCCGGTGTTCATGGCTCAACCCGGGGTTTATTGATCCTCGTTTCCCCGATCATGTGTGTCGACTCAAGAAAGCTCTTTATGGTCTCGGCCGGGCTCCCCCCTAGCCTTTGGTTTCAGAGGTTTAGCTCAGATCTCACCAACCTTGGCTTTTTTCTGAGTCGTTGTGATTCTTATTTATTTTTCATTTTCATCGAGGCACTTTATTTATTTATTTGTCTTTCTATGTCGATGATATCATTATTCTGAGGAACGACATTTCGTTGTTGCAATTTTTATATCTCAGACACACCGTGAGTTTACCATCAAGGATCTTGGGCGTCCGAATTATTTCCTCGGTCTTGAGGTTTCTTATACATCTATTTGCCGCTTGTTTGTGGGTCAAGCTAAATATGCCCATGATATCCTTGAGCGAAGCCGAGTTGTTGGACTCAAGCCATCTCCACTCCATTGGTCAGCCGTGGGAGTCTCTTGTCGACGGTGATCCGTTTTCGTGATCCCGCTATCTGAATCACTTGTTGGGGGCCTTGCGATGTCGACCATCACCCGATCGATCTCTCATCTGTTGTCGATTCGCTTAGTCGGTTCCTTCACTCTCCGACGCTCATTTTCTAGCGGTAAAACGTATTCTTCGCTATGTACTATGGTCTCCTTCACAAGAGGCCGACACTTACCATTTTGGGTTATTCCGATCTTGTTGGGCCGATTGCACCGAGACGCGTCGTTCCACCTATGGTTACTCTATTTTTATTGGGGAAATCTTTTGTTTCATGGTCTATTTAAGAAACAACCAACGGTGCCCCGATCAAAGTTCGTGAATCGAGTAGGGCATTAGCGAAACGCAACCACGAATTGGTTTGGGTCACTAATCTTCTCCGTGAGCTCCGTTCGACCATAGCTTCTCGTCCGAGCTCTTTTGTGTGACAATAAGAGTGCTCTATTCTTGAGCCAGAATCCTGTTGCCCATAAGTGTTCCAAGCATATTGATTTGGACTATCACTTTGATCGTCATTTAAATCTCTTCCGAGAAGTTATCTACTAGTTTTGTTCCTTCACATCTTCGGATAGCGGACATCTTCACGAAGAGCCTCCCTCGCCCCGGCATTTGAGTTTCTTCGTTCCAAGCTGTGTGCCTTCACCCCACCCATTGACATTGGAGGTAGATAGAGATAAAGAATAGAAATTATTCTTTTGACCTTGTATTTATATATTTTATATTCTTTCCATAAATCTAAAACAAGATCTTGGGAAAGTTGTTCAGATTCTGTGAATCATTCTATTAATAATAGATTTCTCCTATCACCAATTCAACGGTGATTTTCTAAATCTCTCCACATTTCTTTTTTGGTGGCAGCATGCTCCTTGTTTCCACGTTCATTAGATAACCCAAAAAATTAAACTAAATAAATATCATACATTATTTCAAAAAAATAAAAAAATATCATACATAGACACGATAAAAAGAAAGATATAAAATTTCTCTTTAAATTGAACATTCTCAGACTACCGCATGGTCGTTAGTCAAATCGTGCAAAGTTAAGCCCATATACACTTAAAACCATTAATGAAAATTTTGGACTCTTTTGTAAGTTAGGCCCATCAGATTTCTTGGATTTCTCAATAAATAATGGAGGAACAATACTGCCATTATAAATAAAAAAAAATAAAAAAAACTTGTATGAAAGGTCTCATGCATGACATGTGATACAATCTAGTACAAATCAACGCCTATTCTTTTCAAACTGTTAAAACATCAACGCCCACATTATGTCTCGTCTCACCATGAGATTGTATCACTCAAATGTGCCTTTAAATTAAAAAAAAAAACCTAGGTTGATTTATACATGGGACATCTTTTTTTAATTTATTATACATACAAAAAAATAATAGTTATAGTGCACATCATATTGTACAGGGAAGACGAAGTTAATAAGCATACATATTCTCATCCAATAAATATGAAAATAATCCATCAATTTCTGTTTTTGTTGAAAATTGTTCCACATGTATAAACATACGAATTTTACTAGTGGCAAAATATAAAACCACTTAAAAATATTGCTGGTAGCTTGGAATGAGAAATTTATAAATGAGATTGCAAATTCCATGCATATTTACCTAAAATCAGCTTCAGCAATAATTTTGTTTGACTCAAACCTAGCTCATCAAAGACATGAGAAAGTTGATATTAATTACCACAGGATAACAAGAATATATATTATAAAGCCGTAATTAATAACTTAATTCAAAGGGAATTCTATCTACATAAATTCCCTTGTCCAAGACTGGTCAACCCCATATATATATTCACACTTTCTAGTTCATCGAATTCACATATATAAATACAGGCAGCCTTCCAGTGCAACAAGGTGCTCGGGAAGAATGTTCGGAGGGGAAAAAGTGGTGAAAACTTGTGTTAGATATAATAATTGTAAAGTTGCTATTTTCCTTTACACGCTTCTTTAATTCCTAAGTTTAGAGGATAGCTGTCAGCTGTCAAATAAGTGCATCTACTTGTATAAATACAGAGCTCAGTTGTAATCCTCACAACATGGCTTGAATAAAAAAAAACAATGCTCTTTACTTCATGAGAGCGGTTACAGAAATTTCCAATTTCAACATGGTATCAAAGCAAGGTTAAATCAATTCCGATCCATTTCTTTGAAGCCGATTACTCAATTCGAGCCGTTTAAATCTATCGATTCAGTTGAATCGAAGTTTTTTTTTTTGCTTAAGAAGACGTCATTATTTTGAGAAGATTGCAGACAGATGACGAGTAGGAGGAACGAAGCTTGGCCGGCTCTAACAGCCGAAGGATCTACATCGCGAGCTGCGGAAAAGGATCCGTTTTATCTCCATGGTGCGGATCACCCAGGATTGGTGTTGATTCCACATCCGTTAATCGGAGCAGGTAATTTTTGCCTTGGAGACGCTCTATGCTCATTGTCTTAAGTGCTAAGAATAAGCTAGGTTTTATTCATGGAGATATACCTCCGCCTGACAGAGATGATGAGTTTTATCCGACTTGGAAAACAGTTGATTCTACTGTCTTATCTTGGATTTTAAACACTTTGTCAAAAGAATTGAGTGAAACATTTGTGTATGCTGATTCCTCAAAGAGACTTTGGGATGCTATAGGAAATAGATATGGACAGAATAATGGTCCAATGAAAATTAAGATAAAAAGGCAGATTAGTAATCTGAGGCAAGGAAGTAACACAATTGTTGAATACTTCAACAAGCTTCATAAACTGTGGGATGAGTTGTCCTGTATAGTACCACATGTGGCTTGTGATTGTGATATTGGACAAATTGTGGCTCGAGATCATTTAGAGGACAGAGTCATACAATTTCTTATGGGGCTAAATGAGTCTTATGATGGTGTTGTGAATCAAATAATGTTGATGAAGCCATTACCTTCTATAGACAATGTATACTCTATGTTATTGACAGCAGAAAGTCAGAGAGATGTCAACATGACTAGTGTTGAGAAGTTTGATACTTCAGCAATGGTTGCAAAGTCTTATGATAGGCAAGGTCATGGAAGGTCAGGTTTTACCAATATCTATAGAGATAAATCTGGTTTTGTGAAGAGATCGAAGGAAGAAAAGGCCAAACTGGTTTGTGAGCATTGCCAGGGACCAGGACATGATCAGACTACATGTTTCAAACTTCATGGAGTACCAGATTGGTACAAAGAGTTGAAGGAGAAGAAGAACAGAAACTATGCAAATGTTGCACATTATGAGGACACATACACTTACAAGGAGCAGAATGCTTATAACAACAATGGGAAGCCGAACATGAACAATACAGAGTTTGGAGCAATACTGAAGCATTTGGAAGAAATGTCTAAGTACATGAAAGGAAGAGAGAAGTTAGATTTGAGTCTTGACCATGCTCAATTCGCTGATTTTGCAGGTAATAGCATAAAGAATTTCACTTATGCTTTATCTATGTTTACAGACTATCATAAAACTGGCTGGATAATAGATACTGGAGCAAGCAAACATATGTGCAATAATGCACATCTATTACACAATCTTAAGAAGTTATATGACAGGGTGACAGTATGTTTACCTAATGGAAGTACAGTGGATGTGTCTTACTCAAGGGAAGTGAAACTTTTGGGAGGATATTATTCTAAAAGATGTTTTGTATATCCCCGAATTCAAGTATAATCTGCTATCAAATGACACAATTATGCAATGGTTCAAATATCGGATGTGTTTTTTGGTGATTCTTGCAAAATGCGGGACCTTCTTGAGTGATAGATTTTGGGAGAAGGTCAACTACTAGGAAATCTCTACATTTTCAAGAATAAGGAAGCACACACTCTTTAGTGAGCAAAATTTGTAATAAGTCTTTGAATAATGGCATACATACATGCAGGACATACCTCTTATTATGCCATGAAACATTTGCCTTTTCTACGTGATTTGTGTAGTTCATATGATGTACGTAAATTCGGATCTTGTGAAGTTTGTCACAAGGCAAAGCAACACAGATTACCATTTGGCCATAGTCATATACAAACTCTTTGGTTGTTTTCAATTCTTTGATCTTGATGTGTGGGGCCATTTAAAGAGGAATCTCTCACTAACACTTTATTTTTTTTCTTTGTGGTAGGCGATTATAGTAGAAGTGTTTGGATTTTTCTTACGCTTTATAAGAGTGAGGTTGCAAAATTGCTTCGAAATTTCATCTTGATGGTAGAGAGACAATTTGAGAAGAAAGTGAAGGTGGTTAGAAGTGATAATGGAGCGAGTTCTTAGGAATTGATATTCGTGTTTTCTTTGTAAATCAAGGCATTAAACATGAAACCTCTCAGACATACACTCCCCAACAAAATGGGGTGGTAGAGAGGAAGCATAAACATATTTTGGAAATTGCAAGATCAGTCTTATTTCAAGCTCAATTGCCTTTAAAATTCTGGACACGTGCAGTGTTAATAGCGGCTTATCTAATTAACAGATTGCCTACAACTTTATTAAAATGGAAGAGTCCTTTTGAGGTATTAAATGGTACTGCTCCAGATTATACCAAAGCTTCAACTTTTTTTGTTTCTTTATCGCCGCAAGTTGTTCAAGCACATAGGTCTAAATTTGATCCCAGATCACATAAATGCATTTTCTTAGGATATGTGAATGGCAAGAAAGGCTATAAGCTGTATGATATTGATTCTGGAGAAATATTCATCTCTAGAGATGTTAAGTTCTTTGCTGATATTTTTCCCTACAAGGTTCCTCCTGCAGAATCTCCTTCTCATTCTGCACCGAGGCATGATTCTGGTTTTGATACACAGAGGATAATGGATCACCCAGCTGATCCCTCCATTGACAGGTCACCACCTGTTGTTACTGATGATCACATGGTGACAAATGATTTGGCATCCCACCGGCTTCGCGGGGAGTACTAGAGAGGTTAGCAAACCTTCTTGGCAGAAAGACTACATCTGTGGAGTCCCCACACGTACATCACATAATAATCCTTCTTCACTGGTACCAGATTTCAAATCTGCTTGTTTGGATGCTGCACATCTTGCTTTTCTAGCAAACATTTCTTTGGAAAAGGAACCTACTTTTTATGGTCAGGCCAGCCAACATAAAGAATGGGTTGAGTCTATGAATAAAGAGTTAAATGCTTTGGAAGATAATCACACTTGGGATCTTGTTGTTCTTCCACCTGGTAAAAAGGCAATTGGAAGCAAATGGGTGTATAAAATCAAAAGACATCTTTGATGGTACAGGTTGAAAGATATAAGGCAGATTGGTGGCAAAGGGATACAATCAAACAATTTGGGGTGGATTATTTTGAGTCATTTTCTCCGGTTGCTAAATTAGTAATCGTGAGATCGTTTCATTGCCCTTGCATCCATGAATAATTGGGAGTTGCATCAATTGGATGTCAACAATGCATTCTTACATGGTTATTTGTCTGAGGAGGTGTATATGACTCCTCCTCTTGGTTATGATAAAGCTGAAAAGGGTGAGGTCTGCAAGTTAAAAAGGAGTTTGTATGGGTTGAAGCAAGCTTCTAGAGAATGGAATAATGAGCTATGTTTGACTCTCTCGGTTTGGGATGATTCAATCCAAATTTGATCATTGCCTTTTCACTATGAGGGTTAATGGTGAGTTTATTGCCATGTTAATATATGTGGATGATATTCTGGTTACAGGATCAGATCCTGTTTTGATTGGTAAATTGAAGGACTTTTTGCATAAGAAGTTCACTATCAAAGACTTGTTGTATGCAAAGTATTTTCTAGGCATCGAGATTGCTAGAGACGCTTCTGGAATTTCCTTATGTCAACGGAAATATGTGTTAGATATACTTTTTGATATTGGGCTTCAAGGTTGCAAACCTGTTTCTACCCCGTTACCTCAGGGTATCCTCCTTACACTACTTGATGGTGAGCCACTATTACAGCCTGAACAATATAGGAGACTTATAGGAAGGCTTCTTTATTTGAATATGACAAGACTCGATATTACATACTGGGTACAACAATTGAGTCGTTTTGTGAATTCTCCGAGAGCCCCTCATTGGGATGCAACCATACATGTTCTTGGTATCTTAAAGGATGTCCTTCTTTGGGTTTATTTTTCCCATCCTCTAGTTCCCCCATCCTTGAGAGCTATTGTGATGCTGGATTAGGCGGCATGTAAGGACACTAGACGTTCTATTCTGTGTTTTTTGCGTTTTTTACGGGAGGTGCCTTAATTTCTCTTGGTAAAAAACAATCCACGGTCTCTAAATCCTCTGCTGAGGTACAGATCAATGACTTCCACGGTGTGTGAACTACAATGGCTCAGCTACATTTTGAAGGATTTTGGTATTTTGGTCTCATCCCCTATTCCTTTACGATGCGACAATAGGGCGCTTTTAGATATCCTTTGCTAACCCAAGATTATTTCATGAGAGGACGAAACACTTGGACATTGATTGCCACATCGTTCGCGATCAATACAAGCTTGGTTTCATTCAGCCTTTGTTTGTTCCTTCAAAGCTTCAGGTTGCGGATTTTTTCACGAAGATACTCTCTGGGCAGCGTTTTGGTACATTCTTCTCCAAGCTGGGATTGCACGACATCTATGCATCTCCAGCTTGAGGAGGGGATGTTAGATATAATAATTGTAAAGTTGCTATTTTCCATTACACGCTTCTTTAATTCCTAAGTTTAGAGGATAGCTGTCAGCTGTCAAATAAGTGCATCTACTTGTATAAATACAGAGCTCAGTTGTAATCCTCACAACATGACTTGAATAAAAAAAAACAATGCTCTTTACTTCATGAGAGCGGTTACAGAAATTTCCAATTTCAACAACTTGGGATTCAAGATCAAAGCAAGAAATCCACAGAATACGAATAGTGGGCATACTGGTGAAAACGAAGAAGGTGGATATACATTATACATATACTCACGATCGAGTGATTAATGGATTGCATAAGTAAAGGTCGCATGTCTTGCATTTGAACTTGCGGAAAATTGAGAAGCAAGCCATCAGCTGAAACCGAAATTGAAATTGAGTTTGATGATTGTTTCGATGCAAACGTGGTGGCGTTCCACGTCTTGGCCTTATCTATCATACCCCTCTTTAAAATTTATTTTATAATTTCAATTACTAATATAAAATTAGATCGTAAAAACGCGTGAAAAATCAAAGTAGCATAAAATTGGTGGACCAAGGGAGTAATATTTTTTACTTTTTGAGGAGAGATTTATTACTCTATGTAGGTTTGCTGAGGAGAGAAGTAATTAGTATGTTTCCAAATTTAATTTGAGGATTTCAATAAGATTTCTTTAATTTTGTTAAATAAATATTGTAATATAGATATTAGATACGACGCTTTTGAGAAGAAGTGTTATATGGAAATTAGGGTATGTTGTTTTGGAATTATAGTGGGCTTGGGATATTTCAAATTTTGAAATTCTAGGATTAAATTTTTTTTTATGAATAGTTAAAATGTATGTTTGTTAATATTTTATAGGGTATGATGGTGAAAAAGTTGATTGATGTGAGATTATTATATTATTTTGAGTGTATTGGGAGAATAAAAAAGTAGATGATGTGAGTGTATTGAAAAAATAAAAAGTAGAATAGTAGTAAGTGGTGAAATAGAGTAGATTTAGTAGTATTTCAAAATCCTTACTTTTAAGTTTCAAAACAAATGAGAATTGTAGATTGTAAAGTCCAAAGTCCAAGCCGTGATAGTCGCGAAACAAACATACCCTTAGTGATGGTTCTTTAAAACAAAATCAGAGATTTTTCTTGGCAAACAAGTTTGCTAATTTTCCATTTTTATACTGACAAAATATAGGGTGAACAAGTTTTACGGTGAAACTGGTTAAGGTGTGTGACTTATATTACTAAAGAGTGTAACTTTTTACTATAAATGGTGTGACTTTTTACTGTAAAGATTATTATTCATAAAAGTGAAGGGTGTGACTTATATTATAACAGAGGGTATCGCAGTAATAACTGAAGGATGTGTCTTATATTACTAAAGAGTGTGATTTATATTACTAAAGAGTATGCCTATTAGAAAAAAACCAATTTTACGATGAACAAGTTTCACAGCATACCAACTCTTTTATACTAACACAGATTTACTTAGGCCCGTTTGATAGTTTTGATACATAAGTAATGAGAATAGAAACAAGAAATTGATTACCCTTACTTCACATGATACCAATTGTTCATGTTTTAAACAAACAATAACAATGCAATCAATAACCCCATAATAATTGACCCCTCAATGATACTTATTATCATTATCATTCCCAAATCATAACATACTATTGTTAATTAACTTGTCAAATGTAGGTACATAAATAGATGAGGGCATAGTTTGTAGATAATGTTTTCCTGGCCCACATGCAGTAATATTGAGCTAAGCTCAACTTTATACTACTGGAACAATTAATTGGGCCACGAAAAAAAACCTGAGTAGATGCATATATCTTTCAAGTATACAGGATATCATATATACTCTCTCTTTTTTTTTTTGACATATTAGTATACAAATTATACTGCACATCATATTCAAGTGATATCAAGTCATTTTAGACTTTAATTAGGAGCAATAATGTTTCAAAAAACTTTAAGGAGCGATATAATTGCAAGTAACATGCTTAGTGCTTTAATTATGGGTTAAACTAAATAATCCAAATTTGTTCCTCTAAGGCCTTAATTAAACGTGCACGAGGCACTATGATTTATCACCCCATTATAAAACAATCATAATGAATTAGGAATTTATCCCGTATCCTTTTCGATAACAATTTGAATCGGTGGAATAGTAAGAAAAGGAAATGTAAATAAAGAAGGAAAGAAGATTAATTTTTTTTGTCTTAAAAATACTTATAATTTCTCAATATGTTGGAAATATTCAAATGACCTAAACGAAGATATATGTTCACCTTCTTTTGTCTAGATTTTCCCTTAAATTGCTAATATTCAATGTGAACACCCCCCCCCCCCCCCCCCAAAAAAAAAAAAGAAAAAAAGAAGGAAAAAGGGTGCATCGGTCCGCTACTTTACTGCCATATTATCCCCTTTGCATGTATTTAATTTTCATCAATCTTTAATTTGAAAATAAGAAAGAACAATGAAATCTTGTTTCTTCCTTTATTTTGGTTTCAGATTCATCAGGAATATCATGGCACTTTCCTTCACTTTAATGCCTAACATCACCTTTTCTGCCTCTTCTTTAATTCCGAATTGAGTTTTTTTTTTTTTACTTTCGTTTTCCATTTGAAGCTTTTATCTTCAAATTGAGGAATATTTATTTTGAGATTCAAACGTTGGAAATATTCAAAACATGAATAAAACTCATGTCAAATTGGAAAATACTTCTATGTATTAATTGAACGGTGCATGCAATTATATTGTTCCATCCGTCTCATTTTTTAATGAACTCTTACTATTCATAGGAATTTATGAAAATAGTGATAAAGTGATAAAGTGTTGGGGTAGAAAGAATTGTTTATTTATGTGATAAAGTGATAAAGTGAGTATGTCCATTTTATGAGGTTCTCTAAAAATTGGGATAAAAAAAATGGAAAGAATTCTCTAAAGATTGGGAAGGAGGGAGTAGTTATTTTAGTAAAAGATACTCCATCTATCTCAAAAGACTTAACACACTTTTCTTTTTGGTCTATCTCATAAGACTTTGCACACTAAAAAATGAACACACTTTTCTCAATTAAATAACTTTACAACACACACTTATTACCCCATGCACACTTACTACCCCAAAAAAAAAAATTCTTATCTTAATCTCTGCGACGGAGGGAGTATCAGTTAATTAATATTGTTTGTTTATGTTGATTGAACATTACTTATATAATGTATTTTATTATGTCAAATATAGCATCCAAATTTTAAGAATGACAGACTAATTGATCAAGGAATTGTAAATTGATGTAAATTAGTAAAGTACGCCAATTTTAATTGATCTATTTTCACAATCTAAATAGATCGATAAGTGTTTGATAGTAATATTTAAACATACAGTAAATATTAGTACACGAAACTGAATCGTGACATATCATATTCACGTTGTCGAATGTTTTTTGGGAGCAGGTAATGTCCGATCGATAAGGGGTAGCTGACACTTGCTGTTCTCTTCCATAGAATCCAATGCATAGATAGTGGAAGTAGATAAACAACTTAAGAAAAGGTTCAAATTTAATCATTACATCCTAATTCTTTTTTATAATCCATAATATTTTTAATTTTTTTATGTTGTTTCGCACTGTCCAGCAATGTACTAACATATTAGCAATACGCATTAAATATATGATACAACATATTATACGACTCTTGTTCAGTTCAATTTTGATTTAAAATTTAATTTTATAAATTAAATCTCCAGTACACCAAATATACTGTGTGTGCAATTCAAATATTTTTGAAACATTAAAAGGCTATAAATAAAATTACAACCCTTGTAAGTGAAGTCAAACGATACAAAATAATTAAAACACTAGTACTATACCGGTTTCTCTTGTTTTATATCTAGAGAAAATTGATAAAAATGATCTTTATTGATAGTTCAAACTATTTTTTATTCATCTTTGATTAAAAAAACTTTTTTTACCATTTATAATATATTCATTTTTATTATATTAATGTCTATACTTCCCGCTAGATAGGTACGACTCTTTTTTTTATAAGAATATACATGTCATAAAAAGATAAAAAATATTTTTTAATTAAGAATAGATTATAAAAAGAGTTTGAAATATAAATATGCGATAAAAAAGAGTGTATCCCTTATATCTATATAATATAGGCAGGATATGAGTTTAAAGTCCAACCACAATATCTCATCATATCTCCCTTAAAATCCCATCTTAAACCCTCTGCATTTGTGCGTCAACATGGGAGAAGAAAATGAGAGAGACACATGTTTTGGTGCACTAAAGCTTCCATTTTTACACATACCACCATCTGCACCCACCATGGATTCACCTGACCATCCTGATACACCACCTCTCCAAACCTCAGCTTCGGTTCCATTCAAGTGGGAGGACCGACCCGGAAAGCCCCGACCTTGCTCCCACATCATCACCCTACCCGAACCCGCCAAAACCCTGGAGCTCCCCCCCTGCAAGTTTACCAAAACGCCCTCCCCCACCACTGTTCTTGATGGCCCTTACAATGTGGGCCGCCCCAAATTCTCGTCCTTCAGATTCGCCCATGATTCCTTCGACACTTTCAGCAGCGGTAGCCCTGAGGGTACCGCTATGGATTTGCTGCTTGCCGGTAACAAGAGTGGAGCAGGGGGGAAAACCAGAGGACTTTTTGGTAAATTTAAGGGTGGTAAAAAGGTGTTTGATGGTGGTAGTTGCAGGTTTTCACCGTCTTCCATTAGTATTAGTAGCTGCCACACTCAAGAGAGGGTAAAAAATGGTGATGGGATAAAATTGAAAACTAATGCTAGCTTTTCCACCTCTCATGCTAAGTCTTCTCCCCTCTGGGTAACCTTTTTTTTTACTACTTTTTTTTTTTAATAATTAGCGCTCTTTATTACTGCAATCATTGTCTACCATCATTTAATTTAATTTATGTGCATTTATAATCCACTTGAATTTATGTATTTGATTGCACTTTGCATGTATTATGTGACGTGCATTGATGGGCAGGGCCCTGATCTAACCCTAAATCTCAACATCAGATACCAATATTGTTGGAAATTTTGACCAAAATTAATCAAGGGTAGGCTGTGTTCTGCAAAAAACATGCACATTTTTCTGACATACAGCTGTGACCCTGTGAGCTTCTGTTTAGTAGTGAACAAAAAAGGGGGTCTACATTTAATGCATCTCTGTATAATCATTGGTAATTTGTTTCGGGAATTATTTACTGTAAATCATATGATGATTTTATTATGTAATGTGGATTTAAGGTAATTAGACTTTGTTTCTGGGCTTAATTTCAGACAAATATATACAAAGGCATAAAGCAAGTGATACAATGGAAGAGCAGCAAGAAGTCAAATAAAGAAGGGCGTGAATGAAGGAGCACTAAGTGTAAAAGTGAGATTTAATTATTGGTAGAATTTCTCCACTGTATATTATTAGCGACTTAATTCCACAATGTTTATGATATATTATTATGAATGCAAGTACATCGTTGTATGCTCTGCTATTTTGTGCTAAAAAAATAATATCTATTATGTAGATATACATGTTTTCATTTGTCAAATCCCACTGAGATTTAATTTGATTTACTTTGGTCCATGACTTCTATAATGTCAAAATGGAGTATATCAAAAAACGAGCTTTCAATTCTTCTTTTAAGAATATATTTTATTATTTACCTCGTTCATATTGGTTTCCCTCTGTTTAAAAATAAAGGGTGAAATGAGATTATAATAATTAACATGAGAAAGCAAAAAAGGTGGAATGAAAATTATATTCATGTGCTGGAAAGCAAAGAATGGTATTACGTCAAAGAATGTCGGGAAGTGGCTAAACAGAGAACAAACATCCTCAAAACGCTAACCTAGGCAATCAACCCTAAATTTGTCATATCCAAGAATGAAACACAGCTTTATTTTAAATCCGAAAATGAGTGGCTGTTCGGAAATTCCTTCTAGATGTTCTTTTCTTAAATTAAAGAAATAGTCTTAACTTTTAATTTTTGTTGTTATATACATTTTTTTTTTCTTTCAAAAAACACAATACAAACACTCAACAGAATTCAGCAAAAGCATAGAATGCATGAATAACAGAATAAATAATATTTGATTGCATTAATATCCAAGTGCATGACCAGAAGCATATACATCTTATGTAAGAATTCACATCTTTAACATATAAAACAGACTCTGTAATATGCCGTATTTACAAGGTTTAATGAAAGCATCTACAAGGAGAAGGAAAGCTGCAAGTTCAGAAATTTAAGCATGCAATTTTGTACAAGAAAGTTGGATAAATAAAGCTCAATTAAAGCCTACATAAACATAAATTCACAAAATTCTCAAAGATAAAATAGATCACCAGGTTGGTAGCATCCACCCGATCGTCCATCCAAGCAAGAATCCAGCACCAGCTAGCCCCAACCCTAGTGCAAAAACAACTGCACATTTGCTAGCGTCGTACTGAGGGCATGCCCGTTTTCTACTGGAAGATGTGTCCGAATTCTTCTGTATTTTCCTAATTTTTTGAGGCGTCCAAGGTGACATTGGGGGTAAGACCATGGATACGGATTGGCTTGTGTTATTTATGAATTGGAGATACATGGTCTCCAGTTGCAGAAGTTGGAGCCACTGTTTATAGGCAAAGAGCTGAGATGCCTGTCTGAATACAAGCTTCACAACATGCTCTTTCTCCGCACAAGCTTGGTTTGCTGCTATCTCTGCTTCCCTTGCACGTGTCTGGGAATGACGTAGTGCTTCCATTAGTTGAGCCTTGATTGCGTTGTTCCCAAATGTGTCCATCTCAAGCATACTTTCATTTGTTGGGATATCCCTGATTTCAAGTTCACAAAATCGAGTTCTCATGTTACTATGATGCATTTATTATTGAATGGAAGGATAAAATTGATAAATGAAGCAAAAGGTACCTCAAAGTGCTATCTGCACCAGACACTGAATGACCCTCGAGTTTTTGGCTTACTGTGTGAAGATGATTATTAAAATGATGGTGAGTTCCAGTGCTGAGCTTTGGGTCTAGCAATGAGCCGGGAATTCCGTCCTTTGCAGAACAACTTATACAATCCACATCCTTCTTCAAATGAGCGTTCTGAGGCCTGGGAAGATCACAATTCTCTATGTGGTCAAGCGAACTCTGTGCAACAAATGAAGCCAATTCACCCATATCTGCAGTTCGCCACCACGGAGTATTTTTATCAACCTCAATCCAAGACGATTTTGAATCAAAATAAGATTCATTGGCATTTTGACCAACAGCTTCGACTTTTCGTTCTCCCACGTCCTCTTTGATGTCAACCTTTAGAGGATCTTGGCAATTCCAATTGGAGAACGTCACAAACTCCTCCTCTTTAACTCCAATGTCTTTCTTGTCACCAGTTGCAGAATTTCTACATGGATTGTTACAGGACAATTTTTTCGTAATAGTTTGACCAATGAGGCCAGCAGGATCTTCCTCACTCCTTGCAAGAGGTCCTGAACATTCATCCATTTGGTAGATTTCCGTACTACCTTCAACAGAATTGAATTGTTCATCCATTAAATCCTTCTGGTATCCGCAATTTGGTTGCATGTGCAGCCACCATTTTGAACTGGGGGATAAATTAGAATAAGAAACATTCAAATGTGAAGGCACGGAAATCTTGCTGGGAACATCTTGGCCTCCAAATGCACTGGTTGGTCCTGTATCAGTTTGTTTAATGGAAGAAGGAACCGTAGGGCAACACGCCAATTTAGGAGCTCTTTTTGCATCTTCTTGGACAAAGCATCTGTTAGCTGTCCTCTGCCAAGCAGTTCTAGCTTCTGATAGGGCCGCCATTACTCACCCATTCTCCTGCAAATTTCACCATCCAAAAAAATCCCACTCAGGATAAATGTACAAGAGTCTGTTGGAAAAAAATTAAATAATGGGAGATGACTATAGTTTCAACCAAGAGAAGATCAATTCTAGTAGAAGATGAAAGAAACATGACTAATTGTCTAGACATGTATGAAATCCACTAATAGACATGAAATGAAGAAAGTAATTCCAGCGGAATACCAAATTTAGATGCAGAAACAACTAAACAGACAAGGAAGTTTAACACATTCAAAGATCGAAATTATAGGCACATATCTATACAAGATATATCTAGGCGGTAACAATGCTTCAAGTTGGGCCATTTCAATTCTAATAAACCATATCATCAAATAACGCACACGTTACTCTCAGAAAACTAGATACAGAGAATTTCTTCATAGTTTACCCTAGAACATTATAATTTCCAGGACTTGAACAATCATAAATCAAAACTGGCCTTCCCAATCCTCAAAGTGAACAGCAAAAGTACATTATCACCATATAACTCCGCAACTCAACACACCAAAAATTAAGAATAATAAAACACACCAGTAACCTTATAATCATACTTAAACAATAAAAGCAGAAAAATTGAAAAACAAAAGCCGATTTAACTAGTGATCCTCCAATTAAAGCGATATTGAGCATTAAATTAACACCGAATCAGTTACCTCTTCGATGATTTAAATTCTACGCAGTTTTAGATTCATAACATAATCAATCATCAAATATCGATGTAATATACTATGAGCGAGAACTGAAAAGATGAATAGAGGGAGCGATAAAGATACCTAAAACAGCAATCAAACTGAAATTGAGAGAGATGTTAAAATGAGGGTGGATCGGAATGAAATCTTAAAGAGTGCGGATTTTGCTCGTCATTTTTGTGTTGCTTTTTTCAGCTTCAAAATCATTTCAGACGGTTTTGTTGCCTTCGCGCGTCACAAATGGTTTCATTCACCAACGGCGTCGTATTGATCTGACAACCAATTTGTTTTTTCAGAAAACCAATATTTATTTTTATTTGCTCAATTTTATTCAATTCGGTTGTGGTCTTTGGTAGCCGCAAAGGCCACTCGAGTTAGTCACAAAATGAATAGTTTGGTCACATATTTATCTATTTTATTATATATATGTGCCAAAATGAACTATATGTGTATATAAATTTGTCAATTTAATATAATTAATTTACAGAGCCATATTAAACTATATAAAAGTATAATCAAGGACTAACAACATTTATTTGTACTTACAAGTTGGAAAGATAAAAAGATACAGGACCACTTCTTTTAATCTATTTTGGCACTGCGCTAATGGATGATTGAATTTTCTCATTGATATTTTTCTGATAATGAAATTGTTATATCATCTTGTGTATTGAAGGCGACTCATCAGATTGGATTACAAGCATCATAGTTGTCAAACTGGATATTACATATTTACTATATAGTCAATTATAGTACATAATTTTGAATATAATAGTATGTGCAATTTTTATTTTTTTAAACAATGGTAGGCATGACTCTGCCTTCAATGCTATTTAATGGTATTAACTTAATTTACAGAATCATCAATCTCAACCGCTCGTTCCGGCATTTCCTAAGTTATGAACAAGATATAAGTTAATCAAATGCAGACGAATATGAGCATTTTTACCGCACATAGTAGTTTAATATCTTACATTTATTGTTTTATATTTATTTCACTTATCAAACTTGAACTTGACTTCGAGTTTTACTAAACATAAGAGTTCATTCAAATTTATTTGATAATTTTATCGAACTGAACTGAACTTATTTGTATGATTTTTTAGTGTATTAGATAACTTAATTTGATTTTCAATTCTAATTTTAGGGTAGTATTTAAGTTTGGTATTTAACGCTTATCAAAAAAAGTATTTGATTTTAATTACAAAAAATATTACTTGTGAGTGCAAGTCTTCATACTTTGAGACTGTGAGTGTCTGTGAGCATGCCCACGGGATCAAGAAATCTGCCTAACTTTTAAAAGAATCCAGTGGCTATCATGGAATACTTGGACACGTGCCGATTGGAGGAAATAGTAGAAGAAGGTGTCATGATTTTAATTTGACTTTACAGTTTACACCTACAGTATTATGGTAAGTGTAACATAATTAACCTTGAACCACAATTGCATGAGACAGTCTTACGGTGAGACAAGATATAAGTTGGACATTGACGCTTTAACACTTTGGAAGAAGTGAGTGTTATTTGTACTAAATTGTACACATCTCGTGTATTAGATCGTCTCATATGCGTTTTTATCATTAATTTTGGCTTGAGGTTGGTTGCGACTTGGGAGTTGTGAGATTTCACTATCTCAATTCATAAGCGTGTTTAAATACCTAAACATTGGCTATATTTGACATTTTCATTTTTTCGGGCCGAACTTATTTACACATAAATGGTTCTAATTTATGAGAAATATTAAAGGCTTCCATGAAAGAAAGGCAAGAAATACAGTGAACCAAAAATAACTGTCTTTCAATTAAAAAATTAAAATTAGGCTTAATTTATTCATCATCTAGCATCAGATTATCAATATATGTAGGCATATATATGAACTCCATACATTTAAGGAAGAGACTATGAGAATTTAGCAAAATTACAAGATTGGCCAAAAAAAAAAAAGAAGGTATTGTGAGATTTACCATTCTATTCAGTTATTCTAGACTTTTCAACTTAATCATGATTTTATCAACTGAATACAATTTTCAATCAATTTATAAGATGAGTGCTAAATCTATGATGATAGATTAGATATAAAAACAAAACCCCCTAATTGCACCAATCTAGAAATAATGCATATCAGTTCAAATATCAATATATGTATCTTCCACATCATTGCACATATCATACAAACTCTACACTCATTTCACTAATAAATCAAATAGCCACCAAATTGACAAGATTATGACCAAGGGAAATTTCAAAATAATTACCTAACAATAGCAATTTTCACAACGGTTCCAATTTTCTTCGACTTTTAGTTCTTGAAACTCATCAGCTATTTGCCTAAGAATATTTCCCAATCGTAGACTTGAACATCAAACTCAGGATTTTCATCGATCAAACTGTGCAGTTTCTTTGCAGATTCAGCAGTTTTAGCAAGCATCAACGCAAATCCCCCACCACCAGCACCAACAAGCTTATAACCACAGCAATATGGATCGGAAAATGCAAAGAGCTTGTCGACGAATTCATTGCTGCAGTAGGGATCAAGCTCCTGATGCAGCCTCCATGCTTCCTGCAGTACTTCCCCCAGCTCATCTATGTCGCAGTTCATCAGAGCTTCCCTTCCAATCTTTGCCAGTTCGACTAGGCGTCTAATGCTAGAAACGAGTAGGTTGTCACGTTGGAGATACCGAATCACTACCTTCTGCAGGACTTGGTGAGCCAGTCGGACCTGCATCATTATACCAATGCAGAAACGTATAAATAGAAAGTACAGCTTTTGAACCCTCTGGGATGTTTAACAAAAATGAAATAGTAAAATGGTTGACTACCTGGCCAGTAAATACAACAAGAAGCCTTTGGTGCAACTCCTTAATCAGCCGAGGCGAAGGGAGCAGGGGATTGACTTGAAGGCGCAATGGGACACCAGGAAAGCTGGAAGTAAACTTAATACCAGGATAGAGACCGCCAACTTGATCCTGCCAGCCACCACCAGTGCCCATCACTTGTTCCAATACCAATACGAGTCTAGTCACATTTTCATTACTGTCATCTCCACATGTTAATTGGAGAAGAGCTTTCACAACAGCAGCTGATAAGATGCTGGAAGTTCCGAGGCCACTACCACGAGGGACGTTCGCCCATGTCTTTATCTGCAAGCCAGTCGACTGAAGTTTCTTCTCATTTATGACATTAGTGACCAACATTGCAGATTTGACAAGGCGGAATGGATCAGTGCTGTCAAATGGAGGTGCAATGGAGGTAATATTGTCGATATACAATTTGTTTCCTGCATCATCACTCATCAAGAGTCCACCCCTTTCGGTTGTTTCTATAATTGTACCAACAGGAAGCGAACCGCCCAGCATTATTGCCATGTTTAGTACACAGCCAGAGCGCTCCAAGCTCCACGGAGGAGTGTCACTCCAACCACCAACAAAATCTACGCGAACTGGTAACTCCACCTTCACCGTCCTATGGTGAAAAGGTTGCTCAAGTGTACCATGAGATGTGCTAGCTTCATGTTCTATAGTGGATTCACAGAAATTTTATGGAAGCAAAAAAGATTAATATCAATGAATTATACCAACGAGCATGGTTATTTACATTAATCACAGAATGAACTATTAAAGATCCAACAATCAAACATATTCTAATAAACTAAGTTAGGAAAAAGTGGATCCAGGAAACTAATTAAGACTCCAAGGCCTCCTAGAGAACATTTTACTCTAATATGAACAGATGAAATTGTATACCATTAATGTAAGATAGAGTCATTACCTTCAAAGCCGTATCTCACTGCTGAAGCAGTTTCATCAGCAATGGCAGCCCACACTTTGTGCTCTGTTTCAGCAGCCATCTCTTCCTCATTGCAAACACGCAGAAGATCTAGGTGAACCTGATGGGCCCTACTCTTTGGAAGAATCTGAGGATTTTGGGCATGAAGGTTAGGGCACTGAGATAAAAATTCTTTACATATTTCAACTCCAGTGGCTTGTTTTTGCAGAATTTCTTGGCACAACTGAGTTAGATTACGGCCAAGCAAACCAAAATTAAGGCAAGCTACAACAATCCCTGCTGAAAGATCTGCTTGGTGGTTAGTTGAACCTATCCACATTTTCGAGAAGTCAATTGATCTATGTAACTCCTCCAAACTGATCCGGTCAGACCTTTTCCATAAACCTAGGAGATGTTCATCATCCCGGTTACTCAATCCCATTAGCCATGTTGCCGAATGCAGCATCTCATAGTAGGAAAGGATTGGAAATATTTTAGCATTCCACAAGCACATGTCTTTACTTTCTTTTGTGCCCCATAAATCAGTTTCATTAATTCCTAAATCAACTAAAACATTCCTCCAGGGTTTCCCACAAAATGTCCCATCCTTTGAAAATGAATTTTTTGGATTATCATGCACTCCACAATACACTATAACTCTCTCAGTGTGTCCCACCAAGGGAACCTCCCAGAGACAATGGCGATCTGGAAGCATGAATTTGAATGAATTCCCAGCTGCCATATTCTGAACTTCAGGTACATTTACGCCAACAACTATTGACTGAGAACCAATCTGGAAACTGGTTGAAATAGAGGAATCGTATACAAGTGATTCCTCACCAATAGATACACCAGGAGCTATCTTGCTAGATATAATAATAGATGAGGCAGCGATGTCAGACACTGTGGTTGCTGGAATTGAACACAGATGCCTCCTACCAACAAGTCCAGAACTAGTGCCATTAAGGTGATCTAAAACTTCACTTGAGGTTCCAAAGTGCAAGAACAAGAGATCATCTGCACAAAATGAGAGGAGAAAATTAGAAAATATTGGAAGCAAAACAAATAAGTGATCCCAGCATGGGTTGTATTAAAAATAAAAAAGAATACTAAATGCTGCATAAACTTAAGCATTCAATAAAAGATCCCTCAACATACATGCACAATAGGTGAGCATCTTTTGTTTTCCCAATGCTGCCACAAGTTCTCGGCCCAAAGGACGTGATTTCAACCATTCATTCTTAGCAGGCACCCATGCTGCTACCAGATCTTCATATAAACTCATCTGCACAAGGTAGAAGATATGGGAAAGGTTCCGAGAAGCTCAAGTGCTGGAGTCTCCAAAACATTGTAGAAGCCGTGTTGTAGACATGCAGCTATCAGATAAATAGAACTGAAGACAAACAACCAAAGGACAAGTTCACTTGCCTCTTTCTTGCTTTGCAGAAGTTCTGATATCATTGGTTGGCTGGAACAGGCAAACGTGACAAGATCCACCCATGCTTTACCCTTGACTGCAATAATTCCTGTGTCAAGCAATGTTCTGCCATCATCGAGAATTGCTTGGTGCTCAACAAGATCCTCAATGTTGGGTTTCTGAAGCAAATTCTCAACCAAATAGACTGAACTCTTTTTATCTGGTAATCCAATTTTGGAAGCCACAATGACACCATGGTTGGAAGCAATGTCAAGGGTTATAGGGACAGTAACAATAGAGGCTGCATCTTCTGGAAGAATCATGCTGAAAGCATCAAAACAAGGAAGAACATCTCCAGTCATGGTGAACATCCCACCTGCTAAATAAGAGTTTCATTTATTAGCATAATCAAACTTTAAAAAAAAAAATGCAATTCAGAACAACCTTAGACTAAAATATGATGCAAATGCAACACCAACAGGTGACAGTAACACATACAATGAAGCCAAGCTTGATTGCTGAAAACATTAATCAAAGCTAACACTAACAGTACATAACATGTAACCTTTGTTCTGAAAAGCTTGTCTCGCACAAGAAGCAATTGCAAGTATATGATCAAAGAGCAAGGGTACTGGGCCATCGGGGTCATCTGCTGCCATATATGGAAGTGGAAGGAAAACTTTCCCCATTGGATTAGCCCATGGTACCCTCTTAGAGTCTCCTCCAGCATGAAGCAATAAGATATGCTTCTTTTTTATTATTTCAACGAGTGAAAGGACTGGGATTTCAGTTGAGCATTCAGAGAATGAAGAATTAGAGTTGTAGTTGCTTGCTCCTAATACCTGGTTATCAAAGATGATATTAAATAATAACTAGATGTTATTAAATATACCTAGCAACACATGCCAATTAGGCCATGGTCAAATGAAGAATGATAGACAAGTCCTAACTCCTAAGAATATTGGGTCTAAGATTGAACCCTCATTGGACCAGTTCTTGAATTTCGATATTTGCTTCTTACTGCCCCAAGCCCCAACCCAATCCATATTTGATTACCTCAATGTTTAAATAGTTTTAATCAAAAAAATAAATTCGCATAACAGAAGAAATTGAAACAGAGCATCCCCCTCAGCTCAAATACTAGGAAATGCAGCTACACAATAGTTACAACTTAGATAACTTGTACGAACAACAAACATACATTAATAACCATCAAATTAAAATCAAAATGGTTCAAATTCCGCAACATACAGGAGAATTGATCATGGAGAGGTGGTGAAGATGCTTAGCGAGAGCGAGAATGGCGTTAAGAGTGGCGGCACCGGAGCCGATGCGCTGGCCATCAGGGTCGGGAACGGCGAGAGTAATAGTGGAGGGGGCAATGCGGCCTATTCGCTTGGCGCGGCTGAGCTGCCAATTGTAGAGCTCGGCTTGCTCAGGGCTAGCTGCTGTCAAAACGACGGCGTCCCAAGTGGGCACCCGAGTCGGATCGCGAACCGACAATCTCAAATGGTACCAAGCGCGCCGTAGCTCCGCCGAAAGGTCAGCCTTGGATCGGGCTGAGCTCCGCCTCGATTGGTTTTCCATTTCTCTCCGGCCGAGAGTTGATTAAAATTGAGGAGATATGGGTTGTGAATTTCTGCGGGAAACTGGATTGTACTGAAAATGAATATGGCAAGGGAACGACGCCGTTGTGGAGCGACGGTAAAAAATGAGATATGGGGTATGTATGAATTTCTGCGGGAAACTGGATGCGTACTGAAAATGGAGAGTTGATTGGGGAATGGTACGACGTCGTTGGTAGAGTTTTGGGTAAAAAATATTAATATTAAGAGCATCCGCATTCATGAATTCAATTGGTTGTCAAGAGCTATTTTTTTATTTGTTTTGCCTTCTTACTATAATTTGAAACGTATTACTGTTTAAATACATTCCCCAAAAAAACAAAAATTCATATGAGACAGTCTCATGCATGAGATGGGATACAATCAAACACAAATCACACCCACCCCTCCCAAAGTGTTAAAGCGTCAATGTCCAACTTATGTCCCGTCTCACCTTGAGACGGCCTCATGCAAGTGTGCCTCAAATATATTTCCAGACGATGATATGAAAACGTGACTTTCAAAAGCAGAAAAAAAAAAGATTCATTCCTTTGATAAAAATTTAGATATAATGGAGCGCTTATGGTAAGAAAGAAAAATAAGAGGGCGAGTAGAGCAACATATAATGTACAACACATTTCATAACCTAACAATTTATGCAACACTATACAAGATCTTCATTGTATGAATGAGCCCCATGACCCAAAAAACTATTGGAGCTGTGTTTAACTATTTGGGTTATTCTGTGTAGTATGTAGTGTGACGGTGTGGCTATCTTTTTGGATAGGAGCTAAATTTGGAAGAGAAGGTCTCGCGTGCGAGAGTCTCACGGTGAAATGGAGTAAGTATAATGACGATTTAACACTTTAGAAGGGATGAATATTAATTTGTGCTAATTTATGATCTGTCTTACCATGAAGCCATCTCACGCAAGAATTTGCCAATTTGGAAAGTAAGAAATCATGATCTTTCCCCGTCCCTGTTGAATTGGAGGATCTGGTACGATTAAGTTGAGAAAGATAAAAATTTGCAGTCTACAGCTCGCTCATACAGGACAGGTCCTGGTTGAAATGGAGAATCTGGTATGATTAACTTGACAAAGATCACAAAAAGTAACCTCGTGGCAGGATGTTTCGCGTTAACCAACTGCTGTGAGAGACTACAACGGAGTTGGATCTTACTTTGGATATCACCAGGGGAATCTCTCTTGAAACCTGACAGATTTTACGACACCATCTCCACCGCATGTAAGGAAACCATTAGATACAACTTGAATGTCCATAACTGCAGCCTGCAAAATAGGGAACACATTTTTACTTCTTTATGCACAAACTCTGGTAGGTGCTAATGGCAGGCACTTGTTTGGAATTTACCCGAACGACTCCACCAAAACCCAGAGTGCTGGGTTGCAAAAAGGTGTGCTTTTCGTGCAATCTTGGCCAGTGAAATACTAACTTAGCCCTCTTTGCATCCCATAGCTTCACATCCCCATCTTTGCTTCCCGTCAAGAAAAAGCTGGAATTTGGAATGGTAGATATCTTGGTGACACTCCCTACATGAAGAAGATAAAGAATCGACTCAGTTAAAGGTTCTGATCTTGATCAACTTCTATATACAAGTAAGAGTACCTGAGTGAGCCTTTGGTATGTACCAAAGCATTCCATTCCTATTTTGGTCGCCGGTTTTGCTCCGCATATCAACAGAAGATGAAGCATGTTCCCCAGCATCAGAGTGTTTGTGTTTCTTAGTCCTTCCAGTAGCTATGTAGCGAAAGTCGTGAAGCCCAACATCACCACCTTTCCCACCAGTTACAATAAGAGGAGATACAGAACCGCTTCCTATATCATTATCAAAAACTGAAAGGGAGCGGGCACCACCTGGAACAACACTGATTTAATAAGTATATATATATATATATATATATATATCTTCTTTCAATAATAAACAAATCATCTTTATAAAAATACCAGCGCATATAGAAATGTCAACTACAACACACTTAAACATTAAAACGCATATACTCATATCAAACTAACCTTCATGGCACATTATCCAAGCTTGAGATGAGGCTGGAGGAGCAAGGGTGTCCCATACGACAACATTAACACCATTGGAACTGTGCCCTGCAGCAGCAACAATTGATCCACTTGCCGTAACATACGTGACATCCCTATAACACAAAATAATCAAGAGTCAACTGATTATTGTTGGATTTCAACAGTTCTGCCAGGAAAAAGGAAATTGTATTATTCGGACATATGTATGTCACCTCCGGAAGTAAGTCTGAGCGAATTCTAAAATTCATAGTCTCTCAAATGTTAAAAAGCATATATATCAGCAAATTAGTAAAATAAGGACTAGTTTTTTAAGTCCTATAAATTACTCCAATTTTGGTTTCAGTCTGTGAATTGAAGATAAGTCTCACAACTTTCAATTTTCTGACATTTAGTCCGATACTTGTTGTACGAGATGAAACATCCGAAATTCCAGATGACAAATTAGACTCTGCAACGTGAATAAATTAGATTCTGTCACGTCAGCGTCAAAAGGATGTTTCACCTCCTACCATTGGTTTTATTGGACTAAAATATCTAACAATTGAAAGTTTCAGGACTGTTAATTGGTGAAAGTCATCAGGACTGAAACCGAAACAGGGGCAACTTACTATTTTTATAAAATAAAGTGGTTACATACGCTGTATGGTTGTTAAAACAGACAGAAGATTCTGTAGGATGGATATTACTCCTTCCTCCAACTTCAAGCTGCCATGTGCATACAGTTCCATCTGATGCGGCAGTCACAAACCTGTGTCCACAGTGGTCAAATCGCACAGCAGATACAGAGGCAAGAGCATATGGTGGAGGAACATTTGCAGCTGGAAGTACTCCATATGTAGCAGTAGCTATGTCCTTTCCAAACTGACAGTATAACCATATTGTGACTCAGCATTTATGTAAACACATTAAAAGCAAGCATACATGCCAAAAGATACTTCGTTGACTAACAAGTGAGTTTCATTTAAATCTTGCTTTTTAGAGTTTATTAAATAGTAAAATAAAATTCTATGCAATAAGGAAATTAATGTATCCAGCTGAAGCATTCTTTGCTGGACAACATAAGATATACCATGCCCTGCTAACCCCAACAACCAGTAAGTACTTGAAGACTTGAAGTGACTACATATGTACATCAAATAATTTGTTTATAAGTATAGATTATTGAAATTAAATAATATTTTTTTTAGAGAATATATTAATATCATCTAAACAGAAGATACGCAAAAACTGTAAATGGATGCTATACATTCTGCACTAAAGGTTCTCTTATTACAACGTGAAGGACAAACGTAGCGAAAAGTCATTTAATTTAATAAATGCAACATACGTATTATAATTGTTATGCCAACTGGGATGGTGTTGCCCACATGCAATTAGACCTATTTGGTTGCATACGAAGTTAATTGCGAAGGTTCACCTCGATACTCTTGCTTAAGAAAAAATTAAATAAAAAAGGAACAACTACTAATGATAAATTTTTTTAAAAATTGCCAGTTGCAACAATAAAAATGTTGATTACCTCCCAAAGGTATACGTGGGTATTGCTAGAACCAACCAAGAAGAAGGGCCTAGATGGATGGGAAGCAAATGCTGTCGTCCTCACATTTTCCGCTGTAGCAGGTGGATCGAGAAACTCATCAAAGCTTTCTTGTAACCCCCAACCAAGGCCAGATGCTCCAACACCAGCATAACCAGGAATACCAAAGGCTCCACCACCCTTTAAATCTGTTCCTGTTCTCGCCAACGTGCCAGTACCAATTGTGGCCCCACCTAATCCAAAATGGGCACCCTTCTTACTACCCAGGCCCACACCAGGAGAAACATATGTAGGAACTGGGATAGAATCGGATCCTGCCCACCCATTATGGGGCCAGTCAACTTCTCCCCAGATACATTCATATTTATCTCTATCAAGAATTCCATCTTCCCAATTGAAAAATATTATCCCCTGAATTGAAAAACAGTAGCATAGGCGTGACTGAACATCAACCAAGAAATCATTTATTATAAGGGAGTGTAACCCATAAAACACCTAGATAACAGCACAGCAGTGAATATAGATTACAAAAATGATGACAAAAGGCGAAACAGATTTAGAAACAAGTTTAAACTTTACACATGAAATTAAATCAGGGATGCAGTTATTTAATTAAAATTTAAAAGATAAATAAGACAAAGAAGAATCCATAAGTTACATAAATTGCAAAGGTTCATAGTGTCCCAAAGCAACAGGACACAGCATCTATGCTGTGAATCCTTCCCAGTCAAGTTGATATTTTATCATTGACCCATCTATGCTATTTTGCTCCATACCGACACTGTCAAACTAAGTAATACTACCTCCATCCCAGATCAGTTTTCACAGTTGACTTTTATACACGTTTTTGCGAGCGAGTTTTGTATTTGTAATTGAAATGATAAAGTGACTTTTAAGGAGGGGTATAATAGACGAGGTGCTTATCTATCATATCCCTCCTTAAAAGTCACTTTATCATTTCAATTACTAATACAAAACTCGCTCGCAAAAACGCGTGACAAAGTCAACTGTGAAAACTGATCTGGGACGGAGGGAGTAACAAATATCCTTAGGTTTACAAATATAAAGGACAAGTTTAAAAGACCAGCAGTAGGTAAGTTCCACAAACAAAGTAATGTACTGTAAAGTCTAAGCATGGCAACAGAAACTTTCAGGATGACCACTGAGCAAAACTAAACTAGATCAAGCAGCAGACCCTGACCTTTTTATTACTAGCAAGTGCAGCTTGGCATTGATCAATGGAGTTTACGCAGAAAGCCTGTTCAAAATTATAATGGGTAAGGTAAAAAAATGCCTAAGCAATTCTGGTATTTATAGTGAGAATAGAGCAGAATACATACCTCCAGAAGTTCTCCATTTCTTCTATATATTTCTTTAGGATTTTGAAAAGGCATAATCTTCTTTGAGTCGTATACATCTTTGCCACCAGAACTTTTGAAAGGATGATCATCTGGCGATAGAAATGCTAAAGGTGATCCACTTGCACGACTAGGACTATCGAGTCTATCTTCTTTATCACAAGTTTCCTCAGATTCGAACTCTTTTGTGATGCTCGCATATGCATCACTCCATGCACTAGATGATTTCTGCTTAAAATAAGGCAGCC
Source organism: Stenogyne calaminthoides (assembly GCA_037126765.1). Lineage (NCBI taxonomy): Eukaryota > Viridiplantae > Streptophyta > Magnoliopsida > Lamiales > Lamiaceae > Stenogyne > Stenogyne calaminthoides. The sequence goes on from JBBCBC010000048.1 coordinate 1,146,648, forward strand.
AATTGCGATATTCTTGAAAGAAGGCTTCACGAGAGATTTTTGGGTTAGTACAAACTTGCCGTAATTTTTCATGATCTGAAAACTTGTTCCCATCGTCCAACAGTTCCGCATATTCACTCATCTGACAATTATCATCAGTTCCTGGTTGAGACGGGCCATCTTCAAAGTATAGATAGTTATTTCTATTCGAAATATTTACTTCTTGAAATAGGTGTGTTGCAAACTGCTTTGAACAATAAAATGAAATGTCCGAACATGTAAGCCTTAGAAACTCAACCAAATTGCTGGAAGCCAATCTGCCTGGAAATTGTAAATTATTTTCATCGAGTTCCAATGCGGGCGGAGACAGGGAGGAGCAGCTTTCATCTTCAGACAATGTATTGAGCTGATGTTCCAGAAATTTAGACACGTGCACCCACAAAGAGGCACTCATAATATTCCAGGTCTTATCATCTGGAACTGCTCTATTATGTTCTTGCTTTTGTTCCATGATTCCAATATGTGCTTCTAACTCAACACAAGGTAAATCATGATCAAGTGTCTTCACAATATCAGCAATAAGTTTATGCAGATCCTCCATTTTCAACACAGATTTCAGCAGAATAGGTTTGATAGTTATAATAATAGCTTTGAAATTCTTCTGAAACCAAACTGAAGCAAAAAGGACATGGTACTCGAACAAACCAAGAATCGTCAAAGGTAACTTCAGAAAATCTTTCGAGTAGGATCTGAGGAACAACTGCAACATGGCTCTTAAATATCTAAATGTGTGTAGTATCCCCTGGTTGGAGAAACCCCAGGCAGAAAGCCAGCAAAACCTTCCGTCACTAGCAAGGCTATCCCGGGTCAAATATGTTAAGCGACAGCAGTTTTTGCAAGAGGCAACAACAAATTTCACATACGAGCAGGACATTTCTTCAATAGCTTTCAAGAGTTTGGAACACAAAAACAAATTATCAGGTCCATTACTCTTTCCTTGCAATAGAAATTCCGGAATATAATCTTGCAATATATAGAGTCCAATAAACTCTAGATCATTATGGTGCAAAGATAATACAATCTGGGACAGAAAACAGGAATAATCAGATAACCCTACACAGTAATCTGAGAAAATGCACTTAGTATAGTCAACTTACCATGCTAACTAAGTGGAGAGGAACCAAAGTGAATTTCTGCTGGAAATAAGCAATAGCTGCTGTCAATTTGTCATGGAATTCCTTCAGTAATTTCTCAAATCCCTGACCATCAACCTCCTGATTTATAAACTCTCCATAAGATGGCCTATCAATGTCACCGCAGCTTGGATGTTCTCTTAACAAATTTGATACATACTGCATGGCCAAATATAACTTATATTGTGACACAATATGACAAGATGTCTCGTCTGACATCCAATTTGAGGAACTCTCATGTATAGATGGCTTCATAATTTCACCAGGAAGATCATGGGTTGGACTATGCATCATGCTCCCATGGGCAGGGCCAACAAAAAGGCTAACAGACGACGAAAGGCACTCCAAAGCTTCAATCTAGTTAGGGAGGGAGAGGGGAGGAACCATTATGCTTTTTAATGTAAAAATCATCTTTGAAATTGAAAGAGAGATATATAAAATGATGCATAACCAGAAGTTCAGCAAGATATAATTACCTCATCAAGCCCAATTTACCATAAAGAGAATAAGTTGCACAAGTCTTAGTTCTAATGTTGAACAAAATCCTTACACAAATGAAATAAAATAAATGCGTAGATAAGATATCATGTACTGTCTTATTGTCTTTAATTATCATGACCACACCCAATTGACTATGCCTTGTAACAAATTAAAATATATGTTTGATAAATGGAAATCATAGTTTATACCATAGCATCATATAGAAAGGCGCCAAATTCAAAACACATACAAGTTGACATTTTCTACCAATAATACAGCCTAAGTTAAGCCAACAAGGTGGACAAAACTGAATACATTGCACAAAGATACTTACAGGTAGGCCACATCTGCTAAAGGAAGTAATATTCATCAGAGATGCCCACTGACATAGAATAGCAGCATTGAACTCCCCAATAGCATTTCGCATGTTGGTTTTTGTTGCCAACATTAAGCAATACTGTCCAATGCTTGGGTCCAGAAAAGAGACATGAAAGGATGAAAGGACAGATATATTAACCTCGGAACCCACTTCGACATTCAGCATTCGCAAATAAGATTGGCAATAATTTCCCAAGATCCACTGCACCAAGAACAATGAAATGAGATATTTAAATACCATAGAAAAAGAGAACATGATAGAGGATTCAGTAACATAAAATAGATACTAAAGCTGAAAAATAGAATGATAACTCCTACCTCTAGAAAACTAACCATCCAAAAGTCACCTTTTGACACAGCAGATGGGAGGAGAAATTTCAAAATAAGATTGTGTTCTAAAGGCCCACCACATCCCTCCATGAGACGACAAATTACAAGAGCAAGTTGTTCATCTCCGAGGTTTTTAGCACAGACCATCACAGCTGAAGAAGAATCTCCACCGAGCAAAAAAAAGGCTATTGCTAGCTCCAATTGATGTTTACCCAATAATACATAAGCATTTTTTATAGCTGCAGCTTTATGTTTATCCTCCTGTGGTGCAGTTGAAGAACTTGTTTAAACAAAAAGCAGTGTATTGCAACATCTAGATAAGTAACTTTGCTAGGAACATCGCTATGATGACAGTAATTACATTTACAAGGAAAATCAACATTTTCCACGGTGAAAAGTTAATACTTGGTTAAACATTTAAGAAACAGACATTTCTAAAATAACTATGGTCAAGTTTCATTACTATGATTACAGGTTTCCTAGAGGAAAACAACATAAGTAGCCTGCTTCGGCTGGTGGTTGTCTAATAGAGCCATAGATTGATAAACTCTTTACTGTAAGGAGTTTGGCAAGACAAAGAAATGAAATAACTAATGCTAAAAGAACACAGTCCTGTTCCATTTTCTAGGGAACAAACTTTAAGGAAAATAAAATTTGAAAGAACATATAATGCAATAGGGGGAAAATCAAAATCTTCATAAGAATGTGAGGAAAATGAGTGAAATTTTCAGGTAGAGTATTTGCTCCTCTCTGTGGCTACAGCATATCCTTGCCATTAACCTCCCCATTGTTTTACTAGCAAACAGACAAGCTTGAATTTTGTTTGACTTGATTTTGCATCCATTTTCCTGGTTACCTTTCCACATCAAATTATTGTACCAAGCAGAGATTCATTATACCTACTTCATCAAAGCGGCATTACCTGGAGTCCTATTTTTTTTTTTTTTCACTTTGTCTCGATATGCTTAGATGCTCTTGAAATGCCATAAAGACATCAAACACAAGACCATAATTACATTGGAAATATTTTTTTATTTTTTGTTTCATTAGAATTTATGTACAAATGCATATACTTAAATTGCCCACAAATGGTCATGGTCTGCCTAATATAGTATACTCCTACTTTAACAATTTCTTGCAGTTACCAAATAACAGTTGCAATTGGCTATGGCTATTGACACTCATAATGGATAGGTGCTGAGTTTCAACTGACCTATCAACCTTCCAAATAAGGTGACGAGACCACTGAGTACCTGAAAGTTTCTACACAGAAATCCAGCCAAAGGCTTATCCTTTTCATCTTTGCTAATTTTGAAGAGGCCAGCCAAAACTTGAAGCCTGTTCAATGCAATGTAAAGGAGTGTACAGGCTTTAGGATCTTTGTTCTTCATATATCGTTGTCTAGCAAGCCTTTCCATCTGCAGTAAAATATATGCTTTCAGAAAATATCTTTCGCGTAGTATCATAGAGGGAAGATGAAGTTACACACATATCTTCATCAATTGAACATGAGAAGAATCCATCAATTTGTCTATCTTTTGAAATATTGCCGATTGCAGCCACATGTAAAAATATATAATTTGCACAATGGGCTGTGTTGAGAGTTAACGAATCATTTGAGAAATATAAGCCACTTTAAATTCAGTGTTGAGGGCTTAGAGAAAAAGGAATGAGAAGTCAAAGCCCCTGATGTAGGCATTTTTCAGAAATCAGAAATTTATGGATAAGTTTGCAAATTCCATATTTATCTCAAATCAACTTTAGTAATGATGTTAAATGTTACATTTGGTCCCAACTCATTGTCAAGCAGCATATGCGATAAAAGATTAAACAAATGTGAAGCAGAACTATCATTGGCAAAGAGAAATCAAGCAAGTCAAGGAACAAAAAGGCTAATTGAAAAAGATGTGATCAAAGACCAGTAAACAATCTCACTAGGTTAACAGACTCTTTAGTCTTTAGACATCATTTTATACTTAATATAAGAATCTACTTTACAGAACTACGGTTTCATCACAAAAGGAGAAAGGGTAAAGGATGTTGGAAGCCTATAGTAGTTTATCTGATTGCAATATGAAGTGCAACTGGGAACACACAATTTCTTGAATAATTTTGATCTTATCATCATAATAATCAATAATAAGACAAAGAATAACCAATAAAATTGCACGGCAGCACATAGAAAAACATATCCAACTTTTCTTACTCAGCTTATGGTAAAGCCCAAGAACAGGAAAAAACAAATGCACACATTTAATTTACATTTGAATTGGTTGATGCTATACCTTAACCCGCAACTGTGACACATTAGCATACCAGAAGCCTACACCCATACTACGCATTTCATCCCAAGATGGTTCAGTTGGGAGTAGAGCATTAAACAAATTGTCATGACAATCTGAATGAAAAGCCCACCCAATCAGTCCTGAAGAAACAACCAACTCTTCCACCAGTGGTAACCTACTATATCTTTGGGCAAAATATAGTTGTTGAAACCTCACTGCAACCCAAAATCTTCAAACAAGAATGTCAGTGAGTTAATAGAAGAATGACCATATTGTTCACAAATGTAAAGAGTGCAGACACTCACAACTGAAAAATGGAGTAAGAGCAACGCCAAAACATAAACCATGCAATTGTATGGTGTCATGTACAATGATTTGGCGTTGTACAAGAATAAAGCATCTACCCTTTACACTTTCTTAATTTATTTTGAATGATTATAAACAATTTGACTCCATGGTGTCATGTACAATGATTTGGCAAGTTGGACTGTAACTATGTTGTTCTGTGCTGAGACTGCAACTTCATTTTATGAAAACAGGCAGGAGAGAGTTGAAACATGGTTACAACTGAAGAAGACCAGTAAGGGAATTATTGGATGGCTTTTGGGTGTTTTGGAAGAAGATTTTTCAACATGTATCGGAAACTGTGATGCATCAGAAAGAAAATGCATTGAAAATCATGAATGTTACGTTAGGTCTTGAGAGATGAAATTGGACCAAAAAGTAGCCTGGATATGTGAGGCATACAAGACACATCCCAAAATCCATCAAGAATGATGAACGAAGTTCCGATAATAGTAACAAATTTAGTTAAAATTTGTTGCTCCTTGTATGTACCTATATGTAGTAAAAAAAACTGTAGAATAATAAGGGACATTTTTCTTTAGCATTCACATATCATTTTTTTCTGTTACATTAATAACATACTTTGTCCTGATTTTACTCGTTCAACATCATTTTTCCCCGAGACAGAGCCTACTCAAGGACGAATGGAGCACTGGCCCCCACAATTTTTTTAAAATTTTTAGGTCGTGCAAGATTAATAATAAAACAGAGTGCAGAAAGTGAAAAAAAGTCCAAAACCTACCTTCTACCAGGTTCATCAAGACTTCCATAAGCAGAGGTGGAGTTAGGACTGCCAACTTCTTGTAGAAGACCAATTAGTGCAAGACCCTGCATCTTTTCAACTTTGGTTATGTGTCTATAACAATACAACCTTTCAAGAGCTTCAATAAAGCCATCAAATTCAGATCTTGACGAAGATGTAGTCAAGGTAGAATTTAGAGCATCATAACCACCAATAGGGACAGAGTCAAATAATCCTGTTTGAAGTTGTGAACTGCTCCATTGAAATAATTTATCACTTGAACTGGGTGCGAGATGTCCTTCAAGATAATCTGACAAGGGAACTGGTGGAACTATATTGCTGGGAATTTTAGCGCCATGTCCTTGTTTAGACAAGTTGCTAGAAGCAAGGTGCTTAACAAGATGGCGTAAAGCCACATATGCACGTTTCCAGTTACCTAAAGACATAAAACATCATTGTAAATGAAAAAATAATGAATAATCATATATATTCAAAGAATCGTGAATAGTTTGGAATTCCAGAAGGGTATCATTTGCATGTAATATCCTTGGGATTTCATCCAAGCCTCTAAACTGGTCTGATCATTAATTAGACTAGACTCTTTCACACCTTTTGAGCTGACTTGTAGTTTCTCCATGTAGAGCTTAAGATTTGAGGATGAGAGTTCGTCTGGAAGATATACGTTACTTCTAATTCTCTAGAATTTAACAACTTTTAAACAGATCCAGTCCTCCCTATGAAAAGTGAAACTGCTTGTGTACTCCATGATGGGAACCTTCTACAATTAGTAAATTTGTGAAGATCCTCCATACCTATCATGGGACCAATAATCTCAAAAGTCTGATATTTACATATGGGTTCAAATAACTACTTTTATTTTTGGATTCTGAAACAGATTTCATTGTTCTTCATTCTAAATTTAACCATTAGGTGTCATTCAACAACAGTGCAATGGGAACAAAGGGAAAAGGGAAATTCAGAAACATAAACATATTATAAACTATTACAAGCACAAGTACCTGAACATAAGTTAATCAATAGAGCCTCAGGGTGAAATAGAGGGAGAGACCCTCCTAACATTTCCGCAATTTCTGACATGCTCCAGAAACTTTTTTTGATATCTGAACTGTACATTGATTGGCAGCTTTCAGCATTTGCAATTGACTTCAAATCAACTTTAGTATTCATATTTGCAGAGGCTTGTGACTGATACTGTCCTCCAATGTCCACTGAAGCTTGTTTAGATTTGTCTAAAGAACGAGAAAGCCCATTTTCATTGGAGCCAATACAGTCAGATGACATAAAGTGACTGAAAAGACTAAAATACTCGTGATGAACTACTATGGCTGTGCCCTTAGGGCCCCAAAGGAAGTCAGAAATAGAAGGCAGAGCACTGTTAACCGCAATGCAAATCCAAGCATTTCCTTCCATAGGCTTCTCACATTTCAGCATATCTTGACCCCCACGGCGTCTTGAAGCATATATACGTAACTCATTTCGCAGACAAATACCAAGCAATAACTGACCAATTCCTAACGTTAACCAGTTAAAAGAAACAATCTCCACATCAAAACATAGTTTATCTTCCAGCATGAAGCTGCCTGCATTTTTCACATGCACACATTCCCATATGCAAAGTGTATTAGAATAAGTTGGGTGATTAGTTGTGGAGGCTGTTGCAAGCTTTTGACCACAAGCACTAGGAGAAACTGCCAGGACAGGACCTAGCTGGGAAGTAAGCATACCAACGAGAGCCCAGTTTGTTTCTGAGCTCAAAGATTGAGCTGGCATGCTCCTCCATAGTTTTATGCTGCCATTAAAGCACCCAGTTACCAAATGGTATGCATAGCAGCTGCTGTCATTTTCATTGGTAGGACTCAACTTCTGCTCTACAGATGAAACCAAGTGATTCGGGCAGACCACAGCACAACTTGTAACCTTGTCTTCATTATGAGGAACAGGAAAGACAGATGAGCAAGGATCAACTGACACAACATACTTCTTATCATAGAAATCACTTTCAAATGTTTCCCAATGCTCCTTCGAACAGCTCCCTCGTGAATCATGAGAATGGATAGTTATTTCCCATGATAAAGCCACAAGACTATCCGACCATATTGCTATCAGAAGGAATTCACTAGAATCAAAGTTCCCACTACAGTTGGAAGGCAAAGGAATTGAGCTGACTCTACTTGGCCCATGTTCATGATTTTCCATCCTGAAGGGAATAGAAAATAAATTGTGAAAAGAGATTTTCTCGTCATTATCTTTTGAAGTCCCAACTATGAAGCAATCGATACCATTGGCATATCCCATGAGAAGTATGCAGTCCTTACCTAGTACAGTGGGGGCCCAACTTAAGCACGTGCAATTTGGAGAGTAATCAATAACAGAAATTTTTCCGGAGAGTTTCCAGGAGGGAGTTGATGTTGGCAAACCTATATGACTATTAAAAAAGGTAGGAAATGACCAAAAAAGAAGCATCCCATTTCCATCTAAAGAAGCAGCAAGTTCAACTTCAACTGAATAAGGATGAATTGCTACTTGTAAAATCTTTCCTCTGTGACCTTCAACTTCTAGTAATCCTTTGGCACAAGCTGTGGAAGAACTTTCGGGATGACTGTCATTAGCAGATTTCTCTTCTATGGTAGCTGATGCTTGAGAATATAACTGAGTCCAGGAAAATGAATTACAAGGTAACAATTGAACAAAAGAGCAAACTACTGGTGGTCTAGAAACTTGAGTCCTCATGATCGAAACTGTATGAACAAGCAATTGGCTTGCATCCATTTCAAGACCAGAAAAATCCTGATTCTTCCATAAAGTGACCCTTGGGAATCTCACTGGAGCAAAATCATCAAGACAATGAATAGCCCACATTGTTGTCATTCTTTCAGGACCTAAACCAATTAACCACTCACACCTACCAGCCATGTCGTGCTGAAGATTTTCCAAGCACTTATAATAGCAAACTTCTTCATCAATAACTGCCACACCTTCAACTTCTGTAGCCCAGCTCACAAACACAGTAGAACCCAGAAAACCATTCAGGGATTGATTTACCTCTATTACAGCAAGGACAAAAAAAATTAACTTAGTTGATTTCTGGTCAATGTTATCTTTTCCAGATTTTCTAATCCTCCCATCATCAATTTCACCCCATAACCTGACAGCTCCATCGAGGCAGCAAGTTAACAAGACAGGCCTCAGTGCATGCCTTGCATGCCTACTTGATGGTTTTCCTATTGACGGCCTCCACTGTATCATCCTAACAGGCATTGGATGATGCAGCTCAGTTTCTGTATAATTAGAATGTCCATCAAATTGATAAACAAACACACATTCTCTTGAATCATTGACTAGAGAAGATGAATTTCCAACTTGCACTTCACTCCATGGTGCCGTTGCAGAAAGACCATTGGCAGACCAGGTGGCAGAGACGAGAACTTGAGGAACTTTTGGTTTGAATGACCAAGCTATTTCCCATGATTTCTCCTTTCTTCTCCACATAAAAACCTCAGTGCCTCCTGAAATTATTCCATCCCCAGAACCTGTCCACTGGATGGCCTCAACCTTCATGGATTGCATAAGCATTGCACTCTGGCTCCAACAAAAAGAACCTGAATCTCAGTAAATAAGTTCATATTCGAGTTCAAAGGAGAGAGAGTGACAGTGAGTGTGTGTGTGTGTGATGGAGTGTGAGAGAGAGATGGCATCCTGCCTAAACACAACAGTACTGGTACACTAATAGCAGTTTGCATTCCACAAAACTCAAATTCAGTACATTGGTGTAGGTTTGTGCTAGGTGACCACATTCAACGGCAAGCAATTGCTGCTGTTTTCATATCAAAATCCGGAACACAGAATATTCAACGGCAAACAATTTCAATCAAATTTCGCAGTTTGCTACCCCCTCTCTCATTAGCATCCAAAATTTAAGTTACAATATAATGGTCCATTCATCCTTCAGTAAGCGTGTCATGCATCTGTATTTCAGTTCCATGATAGCTCAACCAAAAAAACATATGTGATAAATTTACAACAAAAATAGAAAAAGATAACACAACCCATGAATAAAAATGAGGTTACCATCGAAAGTACATAAGAACTATATCAAGTTCCACAGGTTTCTTTATTTCTCAAGTTCAGTTTGCATATGCTCAAATATAATGGAGACAGTATCCATGCACGCATACACTTCTAACAGAGCTCCACGATCATTTTAACAGTGACTAAACACGCTAAATTATAGGGGAAAGTACCAAGTTATTAATACTTAAATCTTCATTCGGATTATCTGAGATTTTCCACCTCCACAAATTTTAACATACTCATTTCATTTTCATTTAGTTAAACGAAACACTAGTTCCTCTTAACTATATGATTCCAACAAAAATTCGAAACAGTTGGCCAAAAAAAAAAAAGTTCGAAACAGTAACACAATTAAAAAAGTCCAATTATGAACTTACTGCTCGAAGTTTCGTCCTCATTATACGATAACAGCACAATGCAATCGCCCAAAGCCACTGCGAGCTCACCGGCGGACGGCATGGCAGGGGACCAACACACGGCGGAGACAAAAACGTCGGCCTCTCGAGATAGTTCGACTACTTGTCGATAAACTGGGCCGATTTTTGTTTCTGCCTTCAGCTGAGGGTTGGGAAATTGAGAGATGACAACTAGCGATGAGGCGGCGTAGGCGATCCATGAGTGGCCGGCAAAGTCCTGAAGAAAATCGGCGGTTGGTTCGGATCCGGTTGCGGATCTACGCGGGGCGGGCGCGATGATCTCGGATTTTATTAACTGGAGAGGTAGGTGGGAAGTGATATCTAGTGGTGGCGGGGAAGCAGCAGCAGCTGCCGCCGAAGTGACGTCACCCATTGTCCGGTGAAGGAGTGGAATTTGCTGGGGTTTGTGCCAATTGACACTTCTTTTTACTTTTGAAAAATCGGATGTTATGAGTTTTGCTATACGGTTATACGCTTTTTGTTATTAAATTTAAATGAACTAAGAAGAAGATAAATAAGTCCAAATTAACATTTATGGAATATTGAAAAAATAATGTAATAATACATGAAAAAATAGCATAGTGAATTCCAAAAAATACGTATAAACACAAGAATTGAAAGACTGAAATGAATCAATTAGTTGTAATTTTTTTAATCAAATTAGTATGTATAAAGAGAACTAATCAACTTTATAAATTTAATTCATCTTCAAATAATCTAACACTATACCATCTCATAAAAGAATTATAATTATAAATTGTTTATTGATTTGATTCGAGACGATGAAGGAGCGGGTAGTAATGGCTGGAAACGACTTTGGTCTATCAGTATACCACCAAAGGTGAAATAATGTATTTGGTGTATTAGTAA
>JBBCBC010000048.1:1158257-1337868 GCA_037126765.1 Stenogyne calaminthoides
TCAGGTCAACTTTCTCATGAAATAGCACAATGACAAGTATAAATAAGCCAAGCCCCTCTCCTAAATGTAATAGAACGTTAAGAGCCCCTCCTTTGAAAGGCATCTGCTCAAATGAGGATTCCACAACTCAGGAGTGCTTCAGCAATTTTCATGACTGAAATACTCATTTGCGCAAGATGTTTTGCAAGGGAGGCAAAACTGATGGAGAGAAAAGTGAGGAGTAAAGAATCTATTGGCTATCAAAAACACAAGTAAGTTGCATGATTAATAATGTAGCATTCAAAGTGCAATGACATTTACATTACATGCAAAATAAACGTAAATCTTGGACTATATCGAAACATATAAATCATGCTCTATATATATTACGACAATCTATTTGAGGACATCCATTATACTTCAGTTTCAACATAGCTAATCATCTCTTTCAGATATCGATAGATAGAAATCATGAAAGAATCGAATGTTTCTCTGAGGTTTAAAACATCTCCTAATTATCCTAATGTCATTATCGCTTTAACATAGAACAAGCAACCTGTAGGCAAAATCACACACAGATACGACTTTGACGTATCATGATCAATTGAACTGATTATTTCTTGAAAATGCAAGCTTCGGAATATACCACAGAAGAGCGGCCGAATGAAACAGTGTAAGCATTCATTAAAACCAATGTTGCAATTGATAATATTTTCAAATAGAAGATTAACTTTCCAACTATTCAACTAATTAACTAAGCAAAACCTTTCAGCTTATAGTTATTAACCTGCATATTAAATCGGATAAACAATCAGTGATTTGCCTCATCACGATATAAGAATGATAGAAATAAAAGAACTACGCAAAAATTCCAGTATTATACAACTGTACCCACTGTTGAATCAATAACTGAATCGAAACGACGTGCACCAGCAAGTTCTATGGAAATTTTAGCTACATGGCGGCGGTGACACGCCCGGTGGCCGGCCCATTCACCGCCGTCGCCACCACAGATGACCTCAAGGTGAACAGCTTTCAAAAACTAGGGGAGGATTCTAGAATTAATAAAAGATCAGGGTTTGTTTCGACAGAGAAGATTGATTGCTTAAAACTTGGGCCTGTATTTGGGCCTTGTAACAGAGCTCTGGGCCCATTACTTGCATTCTACCTACTTTTGTAACCCAGTAAGTCAAAGATTTTCCTTTTCTTCTGCTTTTGACAAAGCAGGACCTACTGAAATAAATGTGACAAATTAATTATGTTGTTAAATTGTATTTTATCTGCAATTTTAATCGTTGGGACCGTTGGGTCCTGTCTGGTAATTAAAACTTTAAAATTGATTCTTTGTTTCTTGTATTCTATAATATTGATGACCGCTGTCGCATACAATTATCTTCTTTCAGTTACTTGACAATTAATTATTTGTTTCAAATCCCAATTCATGTCTGTATAATTAGAGCCAACATGAGTCATCAACTTTTATTTTGTTTCATTCTGAGTTTAATTCTATATTAATTTAAAAATTTTAGTCTTATAATATCAATTTAGTCACCACTTTCGTCGCGAATCGTGATTAAATCAATATTGATACTAGTGAAAAAATAAATATCGGGTTGCAATAACATCAAATGTTGAATTTTTATATGTTATCACACATATGTTAATTTTTAATTTTAAACAAAAGGTCAAATAATGATACAAACTTATCACTTCGCGTCATAGTTAGTAATGTTGTAATCGCTTGACTTATTTCACTTCGTCATGCATACATTAATTGATACTTACATGCAATGAGACTCATCTTAATCTGTTTAGCAAAACGCTTAATTAGCATGAAGCATGGGCAATACTAGCTAATAAAATCTTCCGTGGTATAAGTTCATAATTACCAACATGTAGGATATATGTGAGAAAATTAATACATATGGGAAAGAGATTAAGTAATGCGATCGATGATCTAAATGGAGTAGTAGTAATTAATCCTACTACGTTCTTCACTTCTTACGACAACAATATTTCCCCATATTGATCATGAGCTTATACAACCATGATTTTCATTATAATTAGTCATTACCCTAATTTTTGTTTGTGACAAATTTAATGGAGATCAATTGTTTCTTTTGTCAGTGGGTGGACCATTTTCTTGGACCATATACCCTAAAATGCAAATCATAAATTTGTACTCAATTGCAATCTCTATATATATACATATAATTATCGGTGTTTCTATGGTGTCGACCTTAAAAAATGGATGCATTTTAATCACTAATCTTTTGACTTTTTTTCTGGGATGACCGTCGTATCTCTTGGTATTAAGTTAAGTCTCAAATAGTTCATCCATCCATTTGAGAATTAATAAAGTTTAATTTGCGCTTAATTAATTAGGGTCATGATCATGTTGGAACAGTTTGAATTTTTTTTATTAAGGCGGCCGGTGTTCCCATATATGTACACACCTGATCAATTCTCCCACATCGTGGCCATGGGCCACTGTATATATGAAGCCCACCACAGCTTCTTGTGTTGTCCTTTTATACTTGTGAGGCATTTTCGTTCAAAACTACATCTCATTTAAAAAAAGATAAAATTATCGATGAACTTGAATACAAACTAACACAAGTCAATATTTACTCTTTTTAAAATGTCGAAATGTAATGCTCAAATGCTTTGTCTCATAGTGAGTCAATCCGTTTAACATATAAGTGTGGCTAAACAAAACATTTTTCGCCACATATAAGAAAAAAAACACCACATATATGTTTGGATCCATTTTATACAACACGTCTTACACATTATCCATATTAGCTTATAATGCCCATTAGCGCCACTATCGCTTTTTTTTTTGAAGGCTCACAACACAAGAATTACAGAGAAGAGTGCTTTTGAGCGAAAGACAATAAATGTCTAGGAATTTCATCTCCAACCCAAGCTTGAGGGATGAGAGATTTTGTAGCCATTTTAGCCAGGTTATGCGCTTCAATGTTATTGTTATTCTTGGGCAATATCAATTCCGCCACTTGGGCATTCCAGATCAATTTTTTGGGCGAAGAAGGATCGAGTTTCTCTCATACCGCTTATAGGGGAGTATCCGAGTAAATGACATTGATAAACTTCTCTTGAATCCGAACAAGATTGTGATAGTCTCTCGAGAGGTCGTGTTCCAGTAGGAGATCCCATCCATGATGGCAATAATTTCAGCAGCAAGGATCGATCCTGGTGGTTTGATCTTGTGATACCCGGCAGCGTGGGGGTTTCTCTCATTGTCCAGTATAAAGAAGTCTACTGCAAAGTCCTTGGATGATTCTTTGTAGGTTGCGTCTACTTTCATAATGAAGTTATCATGGGTACGATCTGTGTAGTATACCCCACCCGAGTTAGGCGGGTTGATTCCGAGTTTGAGCTTTTCCTTTTCGTGAAAAACTGCTCCAGAATGCCTCGATCCAAATTAGCGTGGATTCTCTGCCTTAGATGAGTTTCTTCGCTTTTAGAGTGTAGAAAGTCACATCTCTCTTTCCAAACTCCCCACATCTTTGTGGCCACTCGTTCCAGTTCACCCTCGTCCAGGGTAAGAATAAGATGGATGGTCAGGCTATCATCTGAGATTCCTCTCGCTTTCTTTATAAGAGGCCACCACTTCGTTTTGTTCCAAGCATTTTTCACTCCCTGACAAAAGAAAATCACATGATTAGTATTCGCAATAGAATGTCCACATACCGCGTGCACTGGGTTACACGGACGGATGAGCAAAGAAGGTTAGCCCGCTGAAAGAATCGTTATGGGGTCAATTTTCCACAAGAAGATCTTGGACTTTGGGGGATGTTCAGGTTCCATATTTTGACCAAAAGGTATGAGTCTTGCTGGATGAAGTTATATCTCTACTGTTGGAATTGGAGGGAGTTGTGTGAGTGATCCAATAAGCAGATTTGACAGTAAAGAGACCCTTTTTCGTGTAGCGCCGTAAACGAGAGCCTGGATTGGCCTGTTGATCTATGGGATTTTTTTAATAGAATGTGCTTCATGATCGGGAAAAGGTTATCGATTCTCATCGGTCCCATTCATGAGAAGGAGTGATGAGTTCATGCACTTTGATGTTGTTGATAGATGTGGAGCCGGATGTGATCTTTCCGGTGGAGAGTTCAGAACCCAATGATAATTTCTAACGCCAAGCACCTTATGTCCATCGTGAATTTTCCAAAAGAGACCTTCGGAAATGGTTGGTTTGCTCCACATTAATGACCTCCAAATATAAGAAGGGTTTGACCTTGTGGTGGCTTCCATTATGTCAGCCATTTTGAAGTATCCGGCTTTCAAAACTTTAGCAACCGGAGAGTCCTGGTACATGATGATTCTCGATTTGTTTTGCAAGAGCGCTTTTATTGAAAGTGACCAAATCCCGAAAAGCCCATTCCTCCGCCCTCTTAGATTTGGTAAGCAATTTCCAATCCTTCCAATGAATCCTCTTGTCCTCCTGGTTACCTCCCCACCAGAATCTAGCACTCATCGATTCTATTTCCCCACAAATGGAAGTGGGAATCTGAAACCTATACATGACATAGGTTGGTATAGCTTGGATAATGGATTTTAGAAGGATCTCACGCCCTCCATCCGTGAAGAACTTATTTTCCAACACCCCAAATTTTTTGAGACTTTATCTCTTAAGTAGCCAAACTGTAGTCTTTTGCTCTGGGTAGAGAAGGTAGGGAGACCAAGATACAGATCATGGCCTTGGCAAATCTGGATTTGGAGGCTAGCTTTGACCGAATTGATAAATTGGCCCGATGCTTTTTCATAATCTTTAAGACATTTTTTAACTGTCAGCACGTCCCTTCTGTTAGCCTTAAAGAAAATCAAGCTATCATCTGCAAAAGAAAAGATGAGTGATAACCGGGCTTCCCCTGACAACCCTGACCCCAGTGATATTTCCTGGCGGCGATTGGCGTTAGTCTTGAGGAGAGGCCTTGAGCCACCACCAAAAAAGGAAGGGGATAGGGGGTCTCGCGTCAAGTCCCCTGGAAGGCATAACTTTTCCCGAGATGTTGTTGTTTACTCGGAAAGAGTAGGAAGGAGAAGTGACACATTCCATGATAAGACTAATCCACTTTGTGTCAAAGCCCATTTGAATCATGACTTTTTCAAGGTAGCTCCACTCAACTTCGATTAGTTTTACTCATGTCCAGGTTTAAGAGAAGCATAACCTTGTTTACTCTTGTTGTTTCTGAGCCAATGCATGCATTTCGTACCCCAGGATAACGTTGTCCGATATCAGACGACCCGGTTGTTGGGATTATACTGAAAAGTATGCTTTTACTTTGTATAATCGAAACTGAATTTTTAGACTTATTTACTGAAATAAATTGTTTATCACCGATGCTTTAAATATGATTGAATGTTATATATATTTATGCATAAATGTTCAATAATTAAATGACGTGTTACACTTTGTAGTTAATTTAGTGATACCAGATCACGAAAGATTAAATTAATGATCCTTGTAACTAAAAAGTACGCCATTCACGACCTAGATGGAAATGAACAACCATCGCGAAAGGTTGAGGTAAAAGGCTCGAGATTGGTTTGTCTTGACCAAGAGATTGCACTAGTCTATGACCCTTGTTGAATAGGACCTCCAGGATGATAAATTCTTGAATCCCGAACAAGGAAGAATTAGACCTCGATTGGTTCGTTGTTTCTTAACCGTCCCTTAAATAGGATCACGTGGGATCGGTAACTATTGCTTTGACTTATCATGGGTAGCGAATCGGATAGAGATTCAATACTTTTTATCTTAGGCAATATTATTGGTCACATGTGATTGCTAAGATTTAATCTGAAGAATCGTGGTGCAAGCACGCTTGTGATTTGCCCCTTGGGAGGTTCATAAGTTTTATCATACCAAATCTTGCAAGTGGAATTAGTTTCCCAGTATGGATAATAATGTTGAACCGTTTCTCGACCAAGGACAAAAGATATTAATTAACGGAAAGCTATTTTGGTGGGCTTGAATTAATTAATGGGCTAGATAATCTTAAACACGAAATAATGACCTGAGCCATATTGATTGTAATATGGGTTAAGATGGATAGTCAATATTAATTATGTAGTGGGATTAATTAATATTTATGGGCTTGAATTGTATTGTGGCTCAATATTAGATATTCAAGATCCATTAGAAGGTCCAATCTTAATTCTCCTAAAGGCCCCCTCGAGTAGCCCAACATATAGTCCAATAACTCGAAAAGGTGATTAAAATAAAATAAATATTGTTGTTTATTTTTTCTAATTTTCGAAAATTATGGATAAAAAAGGGAGAAAGATTTTCTTTGAATTTTGTTATGGAATGAAGATATGTATTCTTGGAATACAAGATTATCTCATTAAATTCAAGAAATCTCCCACTTGGTTATACATAGTGAAATTTTCAAATTTTGAAATATAATGGGCAAGAAAGATTTTCTTGATTTTCTTGAAAAGATATTATGGAAGATATGTATTTCTTGAAATACAAGAATATCTCATAAATTCAAGAAGATCCAAATCTTGGAATCTTGCACTTAATATTTTCAAAAATCTCCATAAAATAGAGGGGGTGGATTTTTGTGGAATATTTTAATTATGGGAAAAAAAGAATATATGGGATATATTCAAGATTTCTTGACCAAGAAAAGTCTTTTCCCACATTGAAAAAACATAAAAATTTCGTTCACCCTCTCTCCCTATAAATAGGGATGATTAGTTCATTCCCAAGTCTGATTCCATGTCTTTGGAAATATTAGCAAATCCACATAAGTGGTGCAACAAAGTTTATTTTTTTCCTTTTGTTAATTGTTCGCGAGTATCCTTCCAACGGATTGTCGAGCAAGGGCTAAGGAATACTTGGGAAGTCCTTTTGGTTAGTCCGTCCGACCAAATCCATCGCCATCCCGAGGTAATGCGTTCACGTAAACCCGTAGATTCCGTATCGTAGGTTTTACGTGGCTTTTTTATATGCATGATATGTTGTTGCAATTATTATTTGAATTAATATAGGATTAATTCATGCTAGTAATAATTAATGAATTAAATTTGTATTTAAATATTCACCCCGAATAGATCTGTGCAAATCATTCCCCAACAATCCGCATCGAGCCACCTTGTTTGCTCTGAATTTTTTAAATTGTAATTTAATTAAGTAGACATTAAATTTGAAATCGATAGTAGAACCGTTAGATCATTTTGCGTATCCAATTGTCATGGATTTTAATGTTTTTATTTTGCATGCATATAAACCGTGGTTTTTTAATTCGATTCGCTTCGGTTTGTTTTTGCCTCGCGAGAAAAATCCACGAGTAGACTCATTTGTTTGATTTGATCAATGTAATGTACTAGGGCTTCAGATCTAGTTTATTTATTTTTGTAAATAAATCAGAAATCGATCGAAACGAAAAAACGAAATCCGTAACCAGCGAGAGGCGGGCGCGGGCGGCGGCACGCTTTTGGGCGTGGCGAAGGTATATAATGATCTGTATATTACAGACGGGCGGTGCGCGCGCCGAAATGACGGGCGTAAGCTCGGCGGGGGCTAAAGGCGGAGACGGAAGGCCGCTGGCGACGCGGGCGAGTATGGAGATACGGGCGAGGCGGGAGGCTGGCGATGGATCATGACGCAAGACGTCACGCCGAGATCCGGCCGACCGGCCGAGGCGCCGGGCCGCTGGCTAAAGCCCCAGCGCCGAGGTCGCTTAGGGGTCGCCCCAGGCAGTGGCCGGATCTTGGCGTGCATCCCGCCGCCAGGAAAGGCGTGGCGATTCGAGGTATTTTTTTCGAGATGAACGAGGGGAGAAATTCGAGACGTGTTTTTTCAAGATCAAGCCAAGAAAAATCAAACCATGACAATTGGATAATTTGTGCCCAATATGTTTATTTTTCTATTATGCTTGATTTATTTGTGCTATCTTATGCTTTATTTAATTTTTTTTAAATGTGTTTTGCATGAGGGTTGCCAAATTGAAAAATCTCAACTCCAAAATTACTAAGTATGTTTTAAATAATTAATTGACATTTTTATTCCACAATAAAATTGAATTAATTTTTGACCTCCATGATTTATTTATTTGTGAATTCTTTTGGAGAAATTCCCACGGGATGGTCAAAAGATAGGTTTCACATGAATGAATTCGAACGGATGATTGTGGGTTATTACTAGTGGCGACGATGACCCCCCACGAGGCTCGATCAAAGCGAAATAGTAATCCCAGATTTAATCATGGTTATTACTTAGGTATAAAATTGATATGCATATATCTTCCTTTAAGTCCCCTCGAATTTTATATTGGTCAAGTGAGCCAACTATTAATCTGGATATTAAAGGTTTATAATCGTTTCTTGTTTGTAACTCGCTTGAATGTGTTTAAATAATGACCCACCCCACGTGACTTATTTAAACTGTTTTTGAGATGTTGGGTCGATCGTTGTTCATATTTTTTTTTTGAGATTTTAAATATGATGGCATGTGATCGAATCTTGTGATATATTTGTGCTTATGCATATTATTGTTTATTTCAATTCATCATGTCGCAACCTTTTAATCCACCGTTTATATACACTCAAAGAACACCAATTATCTGGAGAAAACTATAATGTTTGAAACGAAATATGATGCATGTCCCTACCTGCAAAAAACATTTTGGATTCTTGATGTACCCAAGCCACGTAAAGTTTCTTGATGAATCAACCGATGCGGCAAGACATGAGTATAATATTTGGGAGCAAGTCAATGAACCCATGAAACGTGTAATCTTGACTTCACTTGTTCGATGATTTGAAACACGCTCATGAAGGTGTTGAGTCCGCCATGAAATTATGCAAAAGTCTTGAAGAAATGTTTTTCAACAAAAAGACCGCATGATCGATCGGGTTTAAAAACGCATTTACGTGGTTAAATTTGAAAATGGTTGAGGGAACACCAGAAGGGAGCATGTTCTCGAGTTAAAAACCATTTTCAAACCGCTTATCTCGAAACTAAGTATTGTGATGAGGCCCAAATCGAATTTCATTTGCTTACTCGCCAAGGAGCTTCGATGAATTTTACTTTGGGTTTTGTGATGAGTGATCACATGTTTACCATGGATGATCTTCAAGAAGCCTTGGAGATAGTGGAGAAGCATTTAGGAAAAAAGACGAAGCATTGGTGACCAAAAGCCTTTTTCGAGATCTAGGCGCATGGAAGGCAAGTCTCAAGAAAAGGAAAGTGGTCGAACCAAAAGCAAGCTCATCATTAAGAAAAGTGAGAAAAAGACGGTTAGTGGTTGGGTGTCAAGAAAGAGCCAAAAGGAATATGTTTCAAACTGTGGGGAGAAAGGACATTTGGAGGTCAACTGCTCCAATCCCAAAAGGAAAGAAAGAAAGGTAATCCTCACTCACTAGTTGTTGAAACTTGTTTAATGCGCGATGCCTCCCATTTATGGGTGGTGGATAAAGGATCCAATCGATCATGTTTGTTTCACGTTACGGGTCTTCAAAAGGACCGACAACTAAGTGGGAAGTGAGATCCTCATCACACCGGGCGATGCTTCTGAGAGTGGCAAAATGGGCGATGGGAGAAGTGCACCGTCTTTTGAAGACAGAGTTTTAATTTTAAGAGATGTTCTCAGACGTTTTCAAGTTTTTAGAAAGAATTTGATTTCGGTTTAAACTTTTTCATGATGGATATTCGATTTACTTTTAATAAAGTTGTTACCATTTCTCTTTATGATAAATTTATCCATCATGGAACGTTGGCGAATAATCTCTATACAATTAACCTTGGCACACCACTCAAGAAATGCATCCTATAACACATCAACTATTTCCGAAAAAAAAACGTTCATCGATGTGAACGAGACACTTCTTTGGCATCTAAGATTGGGTCATATAAATCCAAAGAGAGATCCAAAGGTTGGTGAAAGACGGTTCACTAGAACTTCTCCAAGTTGAACCGTTTCCAACCCGCGAATCATGTTTGGAGGAAAATGACCAAGAGGGCATTTGGAGCCAAGGGAATAGGGCCAAAGAAGTGTTGGAGATCGCTCACACGATGTATGTGGTCCAATGTCAACCAAAGCAAGAGGAGGTTATGAGTATTTCGTCACTTTCATTGATGATTACTCAAGGTACGCAGTTATATTTTCCTTATGAAGCATAACTGAGACCTTTGAGAAATTCAAAGAATTTAAGGCTCAAGCAGAGAATCATAGGGAAAAACGTATCAAGTCTCTACGATCCGATCGTGGAGGCGAATACCTCAAATGATGAGTTTTTGAACTACTTATCCGATGAAGGGATTGTATCCCACCATCATCGCACCGGAACCCCTCAACAAAACGGGGTTGCGAGCTAAGAAACCGAACTCTTTTTGAAATGGTTAGATCAATGATGAGTTATGCGGATCTTCCCAAGTCGTTCCAGGGTCATGCCTTGAAAACAATGGGTTATATTCTCGAACTTGGTGCCATCCAAATCGGGTCCCCAAAACTCCCAAAGAATTGTGGACCCAAAGCCTAGTATGAGACACATGAAGATTTGGGGTGTCCGCCCACGTGTTGGATAAGGAAGTAAATTAGATCCTCGATCGTAATTAAGGTTGTTTGTAGGATACCCCGAGGAACAAAAGGGTGTATGTTCTATGGTCCTCGAAGATCAAAAGGTGGTCATAAGCACCCACTTTAGATTTTTGGAGGAAGACTATATGAACCAAAGAAAACCCGTATGAGATTACCTTAAATGAGCTTAGAGGGCAAACCTCATTGCCAATCATGATAGATGATATACCAAACGACACGCTTTCACAACCGGAGCCTCGTCAGAGTGGGAGGTTGTTAGATGGCCAGAGAGATTCATGGAATAGGAGAGTCCTCGGACTTGATTCCCCGACAAGATGAATCGTAACCCATGGACGTATGATGAGGCACTCCAAGATAAGGATGCAGATTCTTGGCAAACAACAATGAAAGCGAAATGGGTTCTATGTTTCATAATAGAGTGTGGAGCTAATCGAACCACTTAATGGGGTCAAACCCATTGGATGCAAGTGGGTATATAAGAGGAAAAGAGGATCGACGGAAGGTTGAAACCTTCAAAGCAAGACTAGTGGCGAAAGGTTATACTCGTAAAAAAAGAAGAGATCAATTATGAGGAAACTTTTTTCGCCAAGAAAATGCTTAAGTCCATCCAGATTCTCTTATCGATTGTCACGCATTTTTCGACTTTGAAATCAAGAAATGGATGTCAAGACGCCTTTCCTTAACTAAGTCTTGACGAAGAGATCTATATGCAACAACCCCAAGGTTTCATTGAAAACAGCCAAACACATCTTGTTTGTGAAGCTCAAAGAAGTCCATTTACGGACTCAAACGGCATCTAGAGCTTGGAACCAATGTTTTGATCATGTTATAAAGTCTTATGGGTTTGATCAAAATGAGTTTGAAAGTTGTGTGTATAAAAAGCGTGTTTGAATCGCTGCATTGGTATTCTTAGTACTATACGTGAGATTTACATTCGATCATCTAGAACGATGTGAAGGTGTTATCGGGCGAAGAGCATGACTTTCAAAAAACAGGTTTGATATGAAGGACTTAGGGGAAGCCGGCACGTCCTTGGGATCAAGATCACTCGAGATCGCAAAGAAAAGAATGTTAGGCTTATCGCAAAGCTTCATACATAGACCGCTCTTGAAACGTTTCAAGATGCAAGATTCCAAGAAAGGATTCGTACCTTTCGCATGGAATCCATCTATCCAAGAAAATGTCCCTAAGGCGAAAAGAGAGATAGATGACATGAAAGGCATTCCTTATGCTTACCGCCGTCGGAAGTCTTATGTATGCAATCTTTGTCAGCGAGGCGGATATATACGCTCCAGTAGGCATGGTGGCAAGATATCAAAGTAACCCCGAAAAAAGCATTGAATGGCGATTAAAAACATTCTCAAGTATCGAAAAGAACTCGGGATAGAATGTTAGTTTATCGGTCGGAAGTCCAATCCCCATTGGTTACACGGACTCGGATTTCCAATCGGAACATGGACTCGTAAAAATCTACCTCCCAGTAGTGTGTTTTGCATGGGGGGAGCCCCAAACATGGAGAAGCGTCAGCGAAATGCATCATGATTCTACCATGGAAGCCGAATATGTAGTCGCTTTAGCGAGGCGGCGAAAAAGCGGTTTGGCTCAAGCACTTCCTTTTGGACTTAGATGTGGTTCCGAATTTGCCTAGCAGAATCATCATTTATTGACAATGCCGGAGCGCTTGCAAATTCAAGGAACTAAGAGCCCACAAAACCAAAGAAACACATTGAAAGGAAATACCATCTTATACGAGTCATCGTTAAGAGAGGAGATATAGATGTGGCAAAGATAGCGTCGAGGACAACCCAGCGAGATCCATTCACAAAGAGTCTGCCTCAATACATTCGAGAGACATGTGGAAGGAATAGGTGTCAAGACCGGCCGCCAACTGGCTTTGATATAAGTGGGAGAAATTATTAGGTTCGTGTAGGTGACATTAGATGTCACGGACTACTTACGAGACGTGTTGTAGTATACTTAAAAGCAAGACTTTGAGTATAAGTGGAGATTGTTGGGATTATACCGAAAAGTATGCTTTTTACTTTGTATAATCGAAACTGAATTTTTCGGACTTATTTATGAAATAAATTGTTTATCAATGATGCTTTAAATATGATTGAATGTTATATATATTTCTTTGCATAATCCTGCTCAATAATTCATACGTGTTACATCAGAGTTAATTTAGTGATACCGGATCACATAAGATTAAATTAACAAATCCCATGTAACTAAAAAGTACGTCATTCAGGACCTAGATGGAAATGAACAACCATCGCGAAAGGTTGAGGTGTAAGGCTCGATTGGTTTGTCTTGACCAAGAGATTACACTAGTGCATGACCGATCGTTGAATAGGACCCTACGGGAGGATAAATTCTTCGTGAATCGAACAAGGAAGAATTAGACCTCGGTGGTTCGTTGTTTCTAACCTTCGTCCCTTAAATAGGATCACGTGGGATCGGTAACTATTGCTTTGACTTATCATGGGTAGCGAATCAGATAGAGATTCAATACTTTTTATCTTGGGCAATATTATTGGTCACATGTGATTGCTAAGATTTAATCTGAAGAATCGTGTGCAAGCACGCTTGCTTGATTTGCCCTTGGGAGGTTCATAAGTTTTATCATACCAAATCTTGCAAGTGGAATTAGTTTTAGGTATGGATAATAATGTTGAACCGATTTCTAACCAAGGACAAAAGATATTAATTAACGGAAAGCTATTTCAATGGCTTGAATTAATTAATGGGCTAGATAATCTTAAACACGGAAATAATGACCCGGAGCCATATTGATCGTAATATGGGTTAAGATGGATAGTCAATATTAATTATGTAGTGGGATTAATTAATATTTATGGGCTTGAATTATATTGTGGCTCAATATTAGATATTCAAGATCCATTAGAAGGTCCAATCTTAATTCTCCTAAGGCCCCCTGAGTAGCCCAACATATAGTCCAATAACTGAAAAGATGATTAAAATAAAATAAATATTGTTGCTTAATATTTTCTCTAATTTTCGAAAATTATGGATAAAAGAGGGAGAAAGTTTTTCTTTGAATTTTGTTATGGAATGAAGATATGTATTCTTGAAATACAAGATTATCTCATTAAATTCAAGAAATCTCCCACTTGGTTATACATAGTGAAATTTTCGAAATTTTGGAAATATAGTGGGCAAGAAAGATTTTCTTGATTTTCTTGAAAAGATATTATGGAAGATATGTATTTCTTGAAATACAAGAATATCTCATAAATTCAAGAAGATCCAAATCTTGGAATCTTGCACTTAATATTTTCGAAAATCTCCATAAAATAGAGGAGGTGGATTTTTGTGGAATATTTTAATTATGGGAAAAAGAATATATGAAATATATTCAAGATTTCTTGGTGACCAAGAAAAGTCTTTTTCCCACATTGAAAAAAACAAAAATTGCTCACCCCTCTCCTATAAATAGGGATGATTAGTTCATTCCAAAGTACAATTCCACGTATCTTTGAAATATTAGCAAATCCACATAAGTGGTGCAACAAAGTTTATTTTTTCCTTTTGTTAATTGTTCGCGAGTATCCTTCCACCGGATTGTCGAAAGGGGCTAAGGGAATACTTGGGAAGTCCTTTTGGTTAGTCCGTCCGACCAAATCCACTTTCCATCCCGAGAGAATACGCTCACGTAAACCCGTAGATTCCGTGATCGTGGTTTTACGTGGCTTTTTATATGCATGATATGTTGTTGCAATTATTATTTGAATTAATATAGGATTAATTCATGCTAGTAATAATTAATGAATTAAATTTGTATTTAAATATTCACCCCGAATAGATCTGTGCAAATCATTCCCCAACACCGGTATGAACGCACTTTGGTTAAGGTCAATAAGAGATCCAAGGACCCTTAGGAATCGGTTAGTAATAGCTCTGGCCACAATTTTATAGGAGACATTACAAAGACTGATCGGGCGATAATCTTTCAGCGATTTTGGCTCTTTGACCTTAGGAATAAGGGTAATATTCGTCGAATTTTGGTCGTACAACCCCTGTTCTCCATTAAGAATTCTGAGGCACCCCAATGTGATATCCTCCCCGATTTCCCCCCAGGCATTTTGAAAAAATAGAGTTGTAAAGTCGTCTGGCCCGGGGGCTTTAGAGGGGTTTAAATCAAAAAGAGCTTTCCTAACCTCATCCCCGAGAAGGGTTCGTCGAGAATCTGCTTCATTTTCTTCAGAATCAAAGGGTGGATCGAGTCAGTGATGACTCTCATATCCTCCTCAGAAGGATTCTGGGAGCTGAAAAGTTTACTATAGAAGCCTTCAATGGTTTCCTCAATCTTCTTCTGTTCCGTTTGGAGAATTCCATCATCATCGAGGATTGACCTAATAGTATTTTTCTTTCTTCGATCCGAGGCCATCTTATGAAAGAAAGAGGTATTTCTATCTCCGGAGTTAAGCCAATTAACTCTGGACCGTTGTTTCCAATGGGTTTCCTCTTGGAAGATAAGTTTCTCCAACCGATTCTCAATAGAATTGATCTTTGGTCGGTCAAAACCGTGATCTTCATTATTCAAGAGTTTATTAAGAAGGGCACGAGTATCTTTGATTTGTCTTCCAAGATTTCCCACAGAGCTCTTGGACCAGAATTTAAGGGACTCAGCCATGTTCGTTAATCTATCCCCCAATCCAGTGGATTTAGAAGAACCCTTCCAACTATTGATCACAATGTTTTTATACTCCTCTTCGAAGATCCATTCGTGTTCAAATTTAAACGAAGAAAGGGTTGTACCGGATATAGATTGATTATTACTACGTAATTTCAAAAGTATAGGCCGATGATCCGAGCCATAAAAATCAAGATTCACGGATAGAGCATCCAAAAATGTGGTAAACCAAGAGCTGTTTGCCGTAAAATGGTCCAGCCGGGCCAAAATGTTGTGATCTCCCGATCTCATATTATTCCAAGTAAATTTTGGACCCGTTGTTTTTACATCATAAAGATCAATTCGGCTTAGACCCGATTGAAATGCAGTCATATATTTACAGGAACGGGCAATGCCACCATGTTTTTCCTTTTCATAACGGATTTCATTGAAATCACCTCCTACTAGCCAACTTTCAGAGGGATTAGAGTGAGTTCTTGAGATTTTATCCAACAATTCCCATGAAAGGTGGCGGGGGTTAAGGTTTGGGTTTCCATAAAAGCCCGTAAAGTACCACTTTTTACAATCGAAGATAATCGAACAATCAATATGGCCATGCGAGTAGGACAAAATAGAAACATCGAGTTTATTATTCCAAAATAAAACCAGACCACCACTCTTGCCTATTGATTCAACACAGAAACAACTATCGAAATTGAGACGCGTACTAAGTTTAGAAACACCATACTTAGACAATTTAGATTCGAAAATAAAAACCAAATCGGGGGATTGGTCGAGGATAAGTCGTTGAAGATTCTTGAAAGCCCGTTGTCCCCCGAGGCCGCTGGCATTCCAGCATATGCAACTCATGGCTGGTGGCGGGGTTGAGCCGAGTCAACCTCCGCCGAAACAACACTGTTGGTCTGTGATGGGTCTTTGGTCTGGAACAGTTCTTTCTTTCCGTCTCCCGATTAACGCCAAAACCAGTGATGAATCTATAAAATTGGGAAGAACTGGCCGAATCCGCTACCGCGGTCGGAATTGTCTCCCCGACAAGCACAGATGCTTGGGGAGGAAGAGCTCACCGCCTTAAAGCTAGAGAAAAATTTACAATAACTTTGTAGGAAAATAAAATTGGGAAGAATACCGGTTGAAATAAACCCGGAACTGGCCGAATCTGCCAACGGCGGTCGGAGTAATCTCACCGACAAGCACAGATGCTTGGGGAGGAAGAGCTCACCGCCTTAAAGCGAGAGAAAAAATAGCTGGGGATTTTTCTGATTTGGGAGGCAATCTAATGCCTCGATTGTTCACAATTTTGAGGGGCTTGAGGGGTTTAAACTTTTGTAACAGCGTTTCCAAACCTTCTATTTATTTAATTGATGGTGGAAGGAGCCGAAGAAAGGAGGAGGCAGACACTCAAAAAGACGGATGTTAGCGACGGCGGCGCGAAGAAATAAAAGGTCACGACGGCGGCACGAGGAGATGAACAGTCATGACGGCGACGAATCCGTCAATGGAGAAAGGAATTGAAGGAGGATGAAATGGACCTTTTACACCCATGTTCAATGCCTTCACGTTTTGATATTGTATCTCACAAAGGAGCAAGAAAAAAACCGCACGGCGGCGGCGGAAGACCTCAACAGGAGCAGAGTGATGGATAAAACCAAGGGATCCGCACGACGGCGGCGAAAGACCTCAAAAGGAGCACTCGCCACTATCGCTTTAATTTCATATAAAGCCGGTGTTTGCAAACTCTT
This sequence comes from Stenogyne calaminthoides, assembly GCA_037126765.1. Lineage (NCBI taxonomy): Eukaryota > Viridiplantae > Streptophyta > Magnoliopsida > Lamiales > Lamiaceae > Stenogyne > Stenogyne calaminthoides. The sequence goes on from JBBCBC010000048.1 coordinate 1,175,210, forward strand.
TAAATTAGAGTAATTGTTCTTTTAAAAGTTATTCTTCACAATTTTTTTATTTTTTTTAAATATCCTTGAAACTGTTAATCGAATTTGCGAATACAGCCTAATAATAACATTAATTACCGTCTAAAAAGTAGGGATCATTTTATTTTTCTTACTCAAATGGCATAATATAGTTTTCGTTGTTTCTTCTCCCGGTTCTTTTATACGCTTTAAATCAAAATCATGTTGAAATAAATAAATTATGAAAATATTAATGACCATAGGTTTTGCTTCTTAAATACTAGCTAGAAAACATTGACTTTTAATTTATTTAGGCTTCATTTTTATTATTCACCCGAGCCTCCACAAATGTGTGGACATTTGATAGGGTTGGTATTTCAAATTTTTAAAATTTTATACTCAATTAATGGCTAATAAAAAAGAAACAATATTCTAAAAATAATCAAGTGTCTGGCAAGAAATATTCCTACACATGATGGTGATGATAGAAAGTTGCACGCATGCACAAAATCGAAACACACAAACAAGATCGAGAGGAAAAGAAATTAAGAATGCTTTGGTTGGTAAGCAATCTCTCTTGTCGTTTCTCTCGCTCATCCAAAGAGTAGTTACAGAATGTTTTATCAGTTAGGAAAGAGTTAAAAAGTGAGAAATTAATTTAAGCATTTGAAATTGGATAGATCCATATGTTGAATTCCTTAAAGATTTGCTCAAGATTTTTTTACCTAATATATATATATATATCATGTAAAGGAAACTAATTATAATGGAATTAATTAATTAATTAACATTGATGCATGTAATAATAACATTTTCATTTAGTCACTTTCTAATTAAAGAAAAAGGGTTTCTTGTGATGATGGTGGTCTTGAACATGCAAACACATGACCCCTTTAGAAGCACAAAAAGGAAAATTAACCATCAGTACTAAAGCATAAAGGAAAAAGATGCATGCAGTCTAATTAATTAATATATGCATCTTTATAAAACAATCATGATTTCTTTCATTTTTAAATTTCAAATCTTTAAATTATGACACCCCCTTTTCTCTAGCTACTTTTTAATCCAAATTAAGGATTTACAAAGTTCAGATTTTTTTCTCTTTTTTTAGTTTTGTTCAAGAAAAGAAAATACACATGCCGTTAACATTGTGTGTGTATATACATTAACTTATAGCGGTTCTATTTTTTATTTTTATTTTTTTTGAAGACTATAGCGGTTCTATTTTGATTTGCTATATGTATTGACTGTTTGAGATTAATAATATTATTTAAAAAATGAAACGTCAAATTAAAATAGGGAATTTAGTGGCATTCCATAGATGAACGGAAAGGACAAAAATTGACCAAACCATAATCTCAGAATATAATTACTACGAAACCAATGTTAGTGGGGATGACAAGGAAACATCAAGGAAGAACCCCCATCCTGAGAGTCAAAAAAAGCAGAAACCCACCAGAGAAGATATGTCACAATTGCACTAAACATAATTAGAATAAGAGAATTATTTGGTTATTAAATAAAAACAAAAAGTTGACACCTTAAATAAAAAAACACAAATAAAATGACAAGTCGTAAAGTGAAGATAACAGTCAAAACAAACAATCCCCCTTTTCCTTCGAGCTGCATATATCCATAAAGTTATCCCAACTCAAAAAGAACTAGCTAGCCCAACATACAAAAACATTCTTTCTCAGTTTGCATCAACTGCAGACAAAAGAGGTGAATTTTCTCCATCACTTTGGCTTTTTGTAGATATACCATGGATAGTGCTCAATGGACGCAGGTAAGTTTTTTTTTGTTGTTGAAATTAGCTAGGTAATTTACCCTATAGTATATTATTATAACATCGATCGATCATCGATGTCTAGTGCTATAAGGTTTAATGAGCTAATTTTATGATGTGATGATAAAATTGTTCAGGAATTTGGGGTTGCAAGGGCAATTACAATGGAAAGAAAAGGTCGGCCACAGAAAGAGGAAGCTGTGAATTGTCCAAGATGCCACTCCACAAACACAAAATTCTGTTACTACAACAACTACAGCCTGACTCAACCAAGATACTTCTGCAAGACCTGCAGACGCTACTGGACCGAAGGCGGAACCCTAAGAAATGTTCCTGTGGGCGGCGGCTCAAGAAAGAACAAGAGATACGCCGCCACGCCCCAGAAACACCACCTCCCTGACCTTAACCCACCTCCATTATTAACCATTAATTCTCAAAACCCTAAATTAATCCAGGATATCCAAGGGCATGATCTTAACCTTGGTTTCCAAGACTATCATAATCATAATCATAATCATGGTCAGTTTCTTGAGAGTAGAGATCACAACGTCATGCATGCGTCATCATCGACGTCTTCAGCCCTGAATTTTCTAAGAGGATTCAACTCCTTCATGCCTATGGGCGACCAAACTAGTAATGTGAATAATATTTATGCAGCGTCTGCAGGGTTTCCATGCAAGCCCTTCCAGGTTGATGACGTCGTCAGTAATGGATATGGGAACCCTAATTTGGATAGCAGCAGCAGCTTAATGACGTTTGCATTGGGATCAGCTGCAGCTAATATTAAACGAAATACTATTACTACTACTACTCATGAAGGTGGAGATGATATTGATCAAGATAAGGCTGCAGCTGCTGCAGGACAACAAAATTCTAATGGATTAATCTGGATTAATGGAATGTTAGGTGGAACCTCAGCGCCTAATTGGTGAAAACAACTCATTTCTTTCTTCATAATACTTTTTTTTATTTTAATTTATTTTATTTGGGTTTTATTATCTTCTTTTTCTTTTTTCTTTTTTTTGGGTGGTTGGTTTAGCTGTTAACATACATGCATGCTGCATAAAGTGTTGTCTATTCTTAATTTTCTTCATTTAAGTTACTACTACTTTTTCATGCACTAATCGAGGTACCTAGCTTCCAATATTGCCTAGAGTGAGTTTCTATTGCTAGGAGAGTACTATGAGTATTTGTGTTACCAAAAGTTGTTGCTTTTCCTGTGCAACTGGATTTGTGCATTACATATTATATATATATATATAGGAGTACAATATTGTATTTTATTGTTTTCTTGTTTTAAGGCCGGATTATCTTCTTTCAGCTTCATGTTGGGTGGTAACATTCATATATATGTTCATGCATGCTGCTTCTTTTGTTATAATAGTATCTATCTAAAAGCTATGAATATCATAATAAATTAATTAAAATAAGTATGTCACATATGAAGCTTTAATGTTATAACTTAAATTTTTATACATTGAACTTGATTTCAGTACAAATTATTTGTACTCTATTATAAAGTAAAAGAAATTAATTTATAAACGGAATAGAACTCCTCAGATTATTAACAAGACGCATTCAGCATACGCTTTTGTAGTAAATATGATATACATTATTCCCATGACGACTGTGACCATTCACATTCACAAACAGTCGGTATAAATTTTGGGGATTGCTCCCCACTACTCATGGTATATGATCATGATTGATTCTCTTTGTGTGTGTATTAGTGTGTGCGCGTTTGCAAACTCAAAAATAAAGTGAACAAGTCCTTATTTTTAAAGCTGTTAAACACTACTTTTAAAAAAAAAAATAAATGATTTTACATTTTCTATTGAGTTTGCAAACAGGTCTATAGTCCCTTAATTAATTATGATTAATTAACACCCCACCCAGCTGAGAGAAAAGAAAATGGTAATTATGATACCTAGATAGTACTCTTTAAGCTGCAGCTGGATTTTATATATATTATTTCCATCTTGACTGAGATTCTTGCAGCTAAGAAAGCACTTCATGCAAGAGCTGTAAATAACATAACATCAAATAAGAGTAATTAATTTATAAAGTACATGATGACATTCGGCCACAGATGTGAGTTTTTGAATTCTTGGCTGACTTTTTCAAAATCTTTTCCATGATCAATCAAATTTTCTATAACAGCAGCAAGTGAATAGTATGTTAATCTATACATAAGTTTGATTTTATCAGTTCAAATTAGCTTAAAGGTAAGATATATAAATTTTACCTGCCTCAACCAAAAACCTCACCTAAACAATATTTCCTGATTAATTAATTACATATATAGATATGAGTACGTAGCAATCATAGCTATCACGTCATCCACTGCTTACTACTCCCTCCGCCCCCACCAACATGCACACTTGCTTTTGCACACAAATTAAGAAAAAATAGTTTTTTAGTGTTTTGTTGACTTTTCAAAGGGGATGAAGGGTGAAGATTGTAGGGTGGAGATTGTGAGATTCTTTGCCATTTTAAAGTGTGCAAGTTGATAAGGGACGGACAAAAAAGAAAAATATGTAAGTTGCTAATGGAGAGGAGAGAGTATTCAAACCACAAAGAAAAGTCTGACACAAAACTATAGCACTTTTGAGTTTTTTAGGGTCCCTCCAAGTACTGCTCTAAAAAGTGTGCTCCTGTTGAGTATTCTTTCATACCTCTTTGAGTAAATTTCATTTGTCTTTGAATATCGTGGCATTCCTCTGCTGCACATGCTATATTATTCCTACATGTACAAACATCTGTTAGCATACACATCCCCCTTGCTCGTACTCCAATTTGTTCACGAAAGTAGACAAAAAATTAAAATCGAATTCGTCCCCTAAATTTCTTGAATTTGAGAGAAAGCAATGATATAGAAAGAGAGAAATTATGTGAATTCCACTTTATATGTGTCTTCTCTTATAAAAAAGACCCTGCATCTCCCAGTGCACAAACAAGTTCCAGCCTTCAAAATTCGAGTATGTATACAGCCTCAAAGAGTGCTAAAGAAATAAACACACAAAAAAAAAAAAAACTTAAAACGGTTTATACTCTAGGAACACGACTTAAATAGGGCTATAACTATTTTATTACATAATTACTTGGTGTGAATACAAATCCTCCAGACTTTAATCATCATAAATATCTCTACTTGTAAGATAATAAACGCGAGAGTAGATTTCCAAGTATACAAAATTCCTAGTGTGAATATACAAGTTGTTATGTTTCAGTGCAGAGGAGGCCCATAAAAACAGTAAAGCTCGATAAACTACATAACCAACTGTACTCATAATATTAGTTACAGCTTCTATACATGAAGGAGCATAACCTTCTTTGTAGATGAGAGAGGATTACGGGCTCAAGCTGTTGCTTTAAAACCTAACTGGTTGGAAGATCACTGTTCCCCGTTTATTCCGAAGATTCGGACCTTGTGCATATTTGGGAACTTGGCAATAACCAACACCAGCACTGAAACTGTGTTGAAGAAGAGCATGGGATGTTGGTAGTCGGTTGTATGTGAGGCTATCAAGTATCTGTCAACAGAAGAACTCATTTAGCGCATAGCAAGATAATAAAGTGTAGTTGAAGAACAAAGGAACCTTCACTCAGATTTATCAGTACTACTATGAAAGGGGGTATAAGGAAAAAATCCACAATTTTTTAAACCCAGGATAATATATGTGACTTGCTTATAGGAAGACAGCATGTTGATTATACTATCAAGTTGTACTCGGTCTTCATATGCCTTCTTTTGAAAAAGAAGAACTAAGAGACCTTTTTCCAATGTCTAGCATCTGCTGGATAGTTTCTAAAATTATAGGCAACAGATAAAATACCCAAGTCAATTAGTTCCTATCCTTGTCTTCTTAAAACAGCAATATTATCATAGAAGTGTCTTTCTCACTGAATATATCCTTTTAAGAATAGAAGAGCTATTCAACCATAAAATATTAGAAGTCAGAACTAGCATAGAAATCGAGGTGTGCCAACCCAAAGAACAAATGAAAAGTTATCCAGAGATAAGCACCAGACACAAAATTTTGATTTATAATACCAGTATCTCAATATATATTATTATATAAATAGCAGAGGTCATCAAACATACTACAATCTTCTATTCAGTATTTTTTTACAGACGCATACAAATTTCCAAATATATATAAAAAAATGACACAAATATGAAACAACAATACTAAAGGAGATAGGTATGGAGGACTTACAGAACCACAGGAACAACTGTGAGGAATTTTCTATTACGAGTGAGCTGCTTTCCGTTGTCCATCTGCTCCCACCATGTCAACCCATTATAGATTCCCTGATCATCACCAAAAGGGGTTCCTTTTTTCCAATGGAAGAAGTGGTAAGTTACCTAAACATAGAAGCATATAATGTCATGTTGAAAGAAAACCTCGGACTGATCTTCAGCAAGCTGACAATTTCAATTCTTAGTGGATGAAGGAGGATGTCAATCATCACTCAAAACATATTTGTCAAGAACAAGGGTGTGAGTGTGAGAGGATCATCTTTTAGCGGCCTTAGAGATGAAGATGAAAATGAAGATGAAATTGAATTTAACTTAGAAGGTGAAGATGTGGAGGAAGAAGAATTTCGTGAGGACGATCCACGTTATGATGATGAGGAGGAGGAGTTTGCTTTTGATGAATTCGTTGATGGAGATGATTAGTTTGCTATTTATGTGCTTAATTTCGTGATTAAGCTGAATATTTACTGTTTGTTATTATCATACTTCTAGTCTTCTATGGTTTGAAGTTTATGTCTTTACTCTTTATTTTGTGTGATTTATATGTTTTTAACCTTCAACTTGTTAGTTAATTATATGTTAGTATGATTAACTTAGGTTTACTTCCATGGTTAGGTTTACTAAGAAATTTTCAAGGTCTTATGTTGTTTTTTCCAGGGATGCAAGGCGCGCGCGCCTAAGGCGCCATGCGCAGCTTTGCGCCTTGTGGCGCCTTGCGCCCGTAATAACTATGATATTTGATATCAACCGAAGCAGAACTACAAGGGCGGTGATTAAGTGAAATATATAATATGTATATTATGGTTATATTTCATTTAAAAAATAGCATTTTAATGGAACTCTGTCGTTGCATTAGGTAATGAAGAAGTAAGAGGTGACAGAAATGCCAAAATCTTCAAAGTGTGTCACACCGCCAACCTTAAAAATCATCATTTAAAGCTATTGATTGAAATCAGCACCTAGTTTCTAATGGCATAGGGATGGAACTACTATCCCCTGCCTATTAGGCAAAATGAAAAAGGAGGGCAAGTTTCAATAAGCCTAAGAAAGGGAAAACTTATTGCATTCCTTAAATGCCAGGAAATGCAACATACGCAGGAAAAAATAGCAATCACATAAGCAGAATTCAAACACAGATCAAATGCAACATATGCTACTACAAAGCATTCTCCATATATAACTCTTGTAGACAACAATTCAGCTATAACAAAGCAAATCATTTCAGCATAGCCTAGTCATACCCCCAAATTTAGACAAAACCAAACAAAACTTCTAAAAAACCAAGAATTAAACTATACTTGTGGTGGTATCTCATTGAACATAATAATGTAGACAAGATCAAGAATGGCCAAGAAAAGCCCTACTAATCAGAGTCATGTTGGGCAAGTAACAAAAAAATTAGAACAATATACTAGCAACAGTCCAACGATTATCAAAGAAACAAAGGGCTATAGAAGAACCAAGCTAATCAAAGTGTGGCTAAGACCTAGGTTGATACCTAATTGCCAATTTGAGCTGCCACTTTAAAATATCAAACAAATCTATATATCACAGATTGATCATCACTTCTTGAACATAGGATCTTGCTCCACCTAACAAGTTGGGAAATTATAACATATAGAAACTACATGCTGCTCAACCTAGAACCATAGGAAGTACAATTATAGCTTGTCCCATATTGGTTATTTGATTTGTAAACTTAAACATCACGCTGCAGGACTTTTAAAACCCCTAAATAGCAATTGCTCTAGAGATCCCAGATACAGAACCTGCGACATAATTGAAATAATCTAAATGGGGCTCAGAGAAAACTAAATACAAAATCACTAAAAAATCACAAAACAAAAGCAGCAAAAAGATTTAATTGAAATAATGCATAGACAGAGAGATACGGTATGCATACGAGGAAGTGACCAAGATTGACGAGTGTCCAGGCCATGCCAGGGGTACAGTTGGTAACTGAGAGAACGATGAGCCAGGCGAAGAAGAGAATCAATATGTACGAAGTCCAAACCCCAGGATAGTCGAACCACTCCGTGTTCTTGTTCAGATCCGCCGGCGGAGCCATTTGCACATACAGCTTTCCCATCTTTCGCGATTCCAATTAGATCCGATTCCGATTGTGATCCGACCCGAATTTAACGAGATTGGGCCGGCGGCGTAGTGTTCGACGTCGGAGTGATTGAGATGGTGGTGGCTGAGTAGCGTAGCGAAGGGGGCGGGGCTCGAAGACTTGTGGCGTGTTTGTTTTGCTTTTTGTCGCGGGTTTCTAAATAAACTCTGGTTTTTAATAATTTAATTGAATTGAATTAAATAAATAAAACTATGATTTTTTAATAAATTGAAGTAAATTAAAAAAATCCTAGGGGGTTGGGAACGAATAAATGATTCTGAATCAGAGAGTTAATATTAGTTGGTGGGATGGAAGGATGAGAATAAAGCCGTGTGTGAGAGATGTTTTCATACTTTAGTCCTTTACAGGTGAGAGTTAATTTGGTTGGTGACACTATATTAAATACTCCCTCCATCTCAAATTATGGTACAATGATCGACAAATAAAAAAAAATATGAGGTAAGAGTAGAATTTTGAGAAATAATTTTATAAATTTTTATATAAAAATGAATAATAAATAGATTGAAATGTGAGTAGGGTTCAAAATAATGACATTTTATATAATATTGTATATTGTGAGAATAAAATTTATAAATAATTTTTAATTTTTAGAGTGTGTAAATTATTTTGGAAGGAATAAAAAAATGTGCAAATTATCGTGGGACAAGGTGAGAAACTTAGATAACAAATATGGGTATTCACAGGAATCACACCTTTCATTATGATAATTTTATAAGTTTTGTAGAATTTTTTAAATTTAATTTTTATAAATATGACCAAAAAAAAAAAAGTCATGTACAAAACTTTTGATATCCATCACGATATAAAAATATGAGATAAAATTCAAAATTGAAAACATTGGAATTATGTGATTAAGTTGAGTATGAGTATTTACAACTTAACTTAGTTGTTGAGGAAAATTAAATAATCGAATTAATTCCGCATCTTTATAAGTTTTGACTTTTAGATGAGACGGAATTCTTTCATGGTATTAGAGCCTCTGCCTCAACCCAGATCCTGGGTTCGATTTCCGTGGAAAGCACTCCACCCATTTAAAAATTGTCCACTCGTTGGGTCTCCTCTCCACATATAAGGACTCAGCCCACGAGTGTGGGATGTTGAGAAAAATTAAATAAACGAATTAATTCCGTGTGTCTTTATAAGTTCGGCCCACGAGTATTTAAAAATTGTCCACTTCGTTTCTCCCTGCAGAATCTGATAATTCTACCACGTCGAGAGAGGGAGTGTTGAGGAAAATTAAATAAACAAATTAATTCTGCATCTCTCTATAAGTTCGGAACTTTTAGATGAGACTAAATTCTTTCATTAGTGTTAGTCTACTTAATTATTTAGCCTCCTTTGTTAGTACTACAAATCTTTCTCCTACTTCTATTAAAAAAAAATCAAATATAGCTAGTGATAATTTTTTTATATGAATGCATGTATTTGATTTTTGCTTAAAATATCTGAGTATTTGGGCTAAGCCTGGTTTCAATTTGAGCCCTCTAGTTCAAAATATGTGACCATTGGGCTCGTTTATAAAATCCATCACTCATTTAAAAGACTACGAGAGATACGTAGAGCTGGAAAAATAGGCAGCCAGATGATTGGTTTGGGCTGGGCTATTTATAAAGCCTAAAAAAATGAGTTGGGCTAAGAAAATGTATATTCTTGAGAGTGAAATTGTCTATTAAAATACCCACTTCCTGATTTTATCCTTGGTTAAATTATAATAAATGGAAAATGCATAAAGAACTAACTCTTTCAAGAGACTTAGGACTTCAATTCACGTACTTGCTTATTACAAGAGGTGAACTTGACATTTGGCAAACTCAAATTCAAGTGACACCCATTTTATTTTAATCTAATAAAGACGAGTATGAAATTTCTGATTTACACGAGTCTTCCCTAATTTACATAAAATTATGTTTATATGTATTGGAATTGCATATCATCTGATACGCCAGTTGTCTGTTTGGATATTTTATCTGCCAACAAATAATTTATTATTATTGTTTTAATATTTTTTAATTATTTTTTCGAATCACCAAATAAGGATTTGTTGATGCAGTCAATTTAGATTGCTATTACGGAATAGTACATATATAGGATTATGTTAAAGTTAGGCCTAAATCAACTTAATTTAACTCTTTTTACCAAATACTCGTGTCAATTCTTTATTTAATATTTACCCGATCGACACATATGGAATAATTGTTGGTATGATCGAACTTGTACTAAAACAATTAATTTCTACGCTAATTAGTTAAACTTCATATTCATTCATCGTTTTTACAAAGAAACTAGTTAAAGCCATTACACAATAATCGATTGTACTTATACATTATAATGTTTTTCATAACTAATCACATTTTCTAATTATGAGCGAAAATGATATTACAACAACATAATTATTGCAGATCAAACAATATAATAATATATAACATAAAAATCTACAACAAAATCATTTTGATCTGAATATTATTATTATAAACTTAATAATGAGATCTGGATTTATTGAGCAAGTTGAGAAATTAACATATCTATAATATCTAATTATGTATATAGCTAACTAGTGTTTCTCGACGTGTAAGTTACCAAACGTCATGCTGCACGATGGTGCACTCTCCTCAAGCCACATACCAACTTAATTTATATTCCACTATACTTTTTTTTTTAAACCTTGCAATAACATTCAAAATTTTCTCCTGTATGTATTTAATTGATAAAATTTGTCATTTCCTTAAAAAAAATTGCCTCCTTAATTCATATATACATTAAAAAATTGAAGATCTTCCATGCACCACTTTAAAATCAAATCTTCATCTTATAAAACGAAAATTTCGGAGTGCAAATCCTTCCCCACATTTATACATGAGTGGCTCTCATGTGCACACGAGTGTACAGTGCACTCATAGTGTATTTTAGAAGTGTGCAACTATATAAAACAGAAACGTGCAACTATTCCACACAGAAGCATACAATTATGTTCCCATATTAACAGTTGCACTTTTCTGTGTAAATAAATCGCACTTTTCAGCATAACAAGTTTCACGCTTTTAAAATGCACTATGAGTGCAAGGTGCATTGGGGTGCATACAAGACCTAGCCTTTATACATAGAATATAAAAAACATCTCTCATTTACATGCAACAACTCATGTGCTTATGAAATGTCATGATGCCGCCCTCGATCTTTAGAAAGTATATATTTATTTGGTTAGTAAATTGTTTAAACAAGAAATGAAAGTTGATGTATCATAAATAAGCAAGGTTAGCTTTCCATGATCATAATTGAGAACTTGAGTTGCAATTTTATATCCTTATTTATTTAACCTTTTTTCTGTACGTTCTTCATTTTTAACTTGGGAAATTCTTAGTGCATTGATTTAACCAACATAAAACCTTTGTGAATATTGGAAACAACCAATTAGAAAGAGTAACAAAAATCATTATATTTGTTTTCTTTCATGACCTAATTTGGTCACATTTGAATACTTAGTGGTAATGCATAAGGCCTTTTTCATGATAATATTATGTTAGAGATAAACCAAAAAAAGTAGAATAGTAATCTAGGGAAATGCCACTAATATAAAAAAATAATAGTAAAACTAATGATTTGCTAATCAGCATAGGTGCATTAGCTCCAGCTACTTTAAGGCTTAAGCTGTACTCAACTAAACTAGCAGTGTAATATAATTAGGTCATTCTGTTTTTTCGCTCAAACAAGATCAACCTAAATTTAGGTCATTAATTTTGTGAATTTTCATAGTGTTGCTTTAATTAATGTTATTATTAGCCAAAAAGATTAATAAAATGGTAAATATTATGCATGAGATTTGATTCAATATTATCTTATTATTGTGATTTTCTTTTCTACAGTTTTTTCAGCCATTTGAATTAATTGTATGGTTTTTATTCTGTTTCTTAAATTGCAATATATATAATTTGAAGCTAAACAACCTCATCATGAATTAATTGTGCTTACATTATTAGATACAACATTATCTGAGTGATGAAATTAATACACGTAGTGCTCTTCCAAAGTGTGGTATGTCCTGCTTTATATCCATGACATCTTGCCAAAGAACAGGGAAAATGATAATCTAAACATATATACATATACATGTATGTGCTTGTGATAATGTTTGCGCATGCCTAGTTAAGCTATATATATTTGTTAAACTTTTATTTATAATTTTTTAAAGATAAATGCGCTGAGCTCTTCTTGTTAAAGTTGTTATTAGTGATTAAAAGAGAGACCCAAATCTTGGTAACTAATTAAAAAAGAGGTAATTAGTTTTTTGCATGAAAAAGTTTAAACCTAAGCTGACCTACCAAAAATATTATAGTTTCTTGTACGACTTATACATATATATATGTACTCCAGCCATGCAACTAATCACACAACATTAGCCTAGCCAAAAAAACATAAACTTGATTGTGTGAAGGCTAAGGTTTTCAGTACACAACATATAACAAACACCTTCATCTGTTCATCTCAAGCTAGCATAATTAACATCTTATAATTATTTGTAAAGAATTAACAAAGATTCACTTTTACACAATTTGCTACTTAAGACATGGTGAAGGAAAGTGGGGGATTGGAATGGAGGATGAACGTGCCAGATGGGACGTCGAAAGTTTTAGAGCCCGAGTGCACTTTGAAGAGCAGAATTTGGAGAAGATTGGAGGGGATTGTTATGGGATTTGTGTCGAAAGTTTGGGGATTCCTTCAAAAGGCATGGAAAATAGCAGTAAATGAGCCAAAGAAAGTAGTGCATTGTCTGAAAGTTGGGATGGCTCTTACTTTTGTTTCTCTGTTTTATTACATGAGGCCTTTATATGATGGTGTTGGGGGCACTGCTATGTGGGCTGTTATGACTGTTGTCGTCGTTTTCGAATACACTGTTGGTAAATTTTTATTCTACTTCTCCTTTCTCTCCTTACTCATGAAATTAAATTTTGTACTAATTTCAAGAATTTGTAATATTGCAGGGGCTTGTCTTAGTAAATGTGTGAATAGAGCAATTGGGACTTTCTTAGCAGGATTATTAGGGGTTGGTGTTCATTGGATAGCTAGCAAGTCTGGAGAAAGATTTGAGCCCATAATTCTTCAAGGTTCAGTTTTTCTTCTAGGTAAGTTGTTATCTGAATTCATCAAGTTATAATCTTTATTAATTTAAATGAGAAGTTGAAGTTAGTTACCTTGCTCCATTTTGTTTAATTGCAGCTGCTGCAGCAACCTTTTCTCGATTTATTCCATCGATAAAAGCTCGATTTGACTATGGGGCCATGATCTTTATCCTGACCTTCAGCCTGGTGTCAGTTTCGGGATATCGGGTGGAGAAGCTGTTTGAATTGGCTCATTATAGGTTATTTACGATTGCGATAGGGACATCCATCTGCATCATCACTGCCATGCTTGTCTGGCCTGTCTGGGCAGGCACCGAGCTTCACAATCTCATCAGAAACAACATGGACAAGATCTCTGATTCTTTGGATGGTTGCGTTGCACAATACTTCGGAAATGGTGATGTCAAGGCTTCAAACAAGACTTTGCAAGGTTACAAATGTGCCCTTAATTCTAAGGCTACTGAAGAATCCTTGGTCAGTTTTCTTTCTCTCTTTCTCACTCACTTGTGGATTCGTTTAATCGAGAACAGACTTGATAAGAATACTGCTTTCTTCTTGCAGGCTAATTTTGCCAGATGGGAGCCTGCACATGGTGGCTTCAATTTTGGACATCCATGGAAAGAGTATGTTAAGATTGGGGCTTCACTCAGAAGTTGTGCTTACTGCATCGAAGCGTTGAATAGTAGCATCAGTTCAGATTCTGAGGTAATCAATCTTGAATGTAACAGTATCAGCTTTACTTGAGTTATAATACCTCCAGTTTTCTCACAAGTTAAAGTGTGTGTGTTCTTACAGGCTCCTGATCATCCCCTCAAGAAGCACTTCAGCACCTTCTGCATAACATTAAGCGCGAAATCCTCAGCAGTGTTGAAACAGCTGGTTGTTTCCATCACTACAATGCAAAAATCATCGAGGGTAGATTTCATGGTTGAAGAACTGAGGGGTGCTGTTGCAGATCTTCAGAATGCTCTGAAATCACTCTCCAAACAACCAATCCAATCAACGGAGCCAAAAACGGGAGACTTGGTTAATAGTCCTCCCATAGTAACTCTAGTGGAAATCGTCCCATTAGTCACAATATCGTCTTTGTTGATAGAGATTGCAGCAAGAACGGAGAAGATTGCAGAGGCAGTAGAGGAACTCGCACAGAAAGCGGAATTCAAAGTTGAAAGTGCTGAAGAAATGAAAAGAAGTAAAAGCTCGAAAGGTGTAAGAGAGATTGACGAAGAAAATCAAGAAGATAAGACTGTGACGACCCTTCAAAAGGTCTGAGTTTTTCGAGATAATCAAGAAATGGTTTTTTTATCTTTGTGTGGTTTGTAAGTAATTTAGATGATGTATAGCAAAGAAAACTGATGCTGATTTACCATCTTATTTAAACTATTCAAGAAATTTAGTTAAACTTGGATAGAGAGGAGTAGCTTGCCTCCATTATTGGAGAGGAAGTTTAGGCAAGATTCAAATCCTTACACAACCGTTCTTCCCATATGTAAAATGGTTCCAAAAATTATGATTTAAGGGCATAGAGGAGATGCACCTTCTTTTGATGTGATTTTGAAGTCTCATAGTTTAATAAAATTCTAAGTAAATTTTGATGCAACTGATAGATTCTCCAGATAAACTATGTTATCAGCAAAATGGGCATGAACAAAATACAATCCCAATTCACAAAGAACTTGCATTATATACACTGCAAATCAATATTTTCTATTACATCTGACATACCAAGTAGACTTAGTAAACATTCAGAACAGTTTTGTTTAGGATTTCAAACCCAATCCAACAACATTGTCGATTTGCCTCACTTGATAAGTTGTGCATCAGACGCCACATTTTCAGGCGGTATTTCTTCATTTTCACCCCAACCAAGATTGAGGGCCAAGTCCTCCACGGAGACCTTAATAACATCAGTTCGAACACCAATATCAGTTGCGTATCTGCTCATGCAGTACATTCCTGCTGTGATTGTAGCAATGCCAACAGGACTTGGCATTAGCAATTTGAGTGGGGAAGAAAGAAGTGCGGCCATAGGTGCACCAATGATGGAGGAAGCTTGGCCGCTTCTTCCAATCCCAAGACAATCAACTGTCAAGAGTCCCGTTTTGCAGTATAATGCAAAATCCTCGCAGTTGTTTTGAAACACGTCGTAGTTTCCAAATCCATTGCTCGATGAACGACTGTTTGGGGCGCGTCTGATTTTGCAGTTGTGCACCTGCCTCCTCGCACTTTAGCCAGGAAAACGGATGGACTGACTCCGTACTCAAAAGCATAAAGGGAACCATTTCTAAGGAAGCAATCGAGACAGGAGAGGACGACTCCACTATTTGGCTGTCTGAAACCACAGTCGGGTAATGTGGGACATAGTGCAGTTTCACTGGAAGATGTCTCAATACGGGTAAAATTATCCACTTTGTTACTCCCAACAAAGATACCTGCATAATTAGACATTAAACAATAGGTAATAGCTAAGCATTCTATAAGAGAAAATGGAGACATACAAATGCCAAATAATTTGAGGCTAAAACAGCTTAATGGAAGAAAACAAGAGTCTTTAGAATAAACCGAATTTACAAACAATTTTCACAGCCATAGAGCAAAGGAATGAGATTACGATTGAAATTTAGTCCATCAAGAAGGAATTCTCTGTTATCTAGTATGGAGCAAATGCTAATGGTTAATGTTAACGTAGGCATGCAATTATGAGTTTGAAAAGGAGGCAGTCGGTCAGTTTTTGAGTGAATCAAGATCAGATTTTTACCCAATATCATGGTTTCAGTGAAGAAATTCATGGTAATGACTTGAAATAAAAACAAAGATGACATGGAATGAAAACGCCAAAGCATAAAGGAATGAAAACAGCAAGTAGTGACAGGGCGAAACAAGTAAAAGAAAATAAGCCAAGATTGCAGGTTTAGATAGAAAATGTAGTAACCACTAACCATGATGAGAGTATGCAAAGACAGCTCTGTAAGTGTAGATATGATCCCCAGCCTTGATTTCACTCCTCTCTACTCTGTTTGTCAGCAAACCCATTCTGTCTCCTTTTCTTCTTTTTTTTTACTAAAAACAGAAATTAGAAAGAAGAAGTTGTGCAAAAAATTGAGAAATTAAGCAAAACCTCCCACAAGAATTGATTTTTTGTGCAAATAGATCACAGGATGAAATTGATTCACTCAAGATCCATTATAACAAAAATTGCATTACGCATGTTGCCCCATTTTCGGCTCGCGGAGTAACAACATCATTGCTTTTATTTCCATTTTTTCTTTCTCTCCTTTTTTCTTACAAAAGATTAACCTAAAGAAACAAAATCAGATTCTTGGTATGGGTATCCAAGGAAACGTTTACTTTCACAATGCCTAATATTGGACTCTTGGAGAAAGATATGCTTTGCTTCTCATGTTTTCTAGTTTCTACAGAAAATCCATATTTGTAGTAATTTACTAGTATAACAGATTACCTGTCAAAAAACAAAAAAAAAACCAGTATAACAGATTTTCTTTATTTTTATTCCTTTCTCTTTTCCAACTTTTACTAGAATTTGAAGTCAATTCAATTGTTATTTATGGTGGAATTCCATCTAAATTTATTCGACATGATGCAAGAATCCCTCACCATCTCTCTTCGACCTATTCTAAAATTAAACAATCTCTCTAGAATAAATTATAATTTCTACGAATTTGATCATATGCCCGCAGGTAGACATAAACTTATATACCCACCATTTATGTGGTGCGATTAATATGCAAGGCCAACCATTATTTAATTAATTTTTTTAATTAATTTAATTTTCTCATTTATATGTATTCTATATTTTATCAAATTTTATTAATTATATTTAAAAAAAATATTACCCCGGCCCGACCCCGACCCAAGTAATTTATGGTTCACCCGGTCTGAATGATTCGTGGTTTAGGGTTCATAGTTGTTTAGGTTTATATAATTAATGAGAAAATTAAATTAATTAAAAAAATTAATTAAATAATGATGAAGACTTTGCGCGCCACATAAGCGATTTGTGCTCACATGCGGACATACGATCAAATTCGGTAATTACTATACAAGCTCATATCCAGCTTGAATCTATGGAAAGTTCAAACAGAATAAAAAAATAAACAAATTGCAAAAGTCCTTAAACTCTTATAAATATAGATAGTGCGTGAATTTTGGAAATGTCTCGTCTAATTAAGTAGAAAGGTAAAATATTGAAAAAAATCAAAACTTATTACATCGATTTTTTTTTTATGAAATAAAGCAATTCTTTTATCTTTCTTAAAATTATTTAATAACAATTCACATCATAAAATGTTGATAAATATCTAGTAAGACAAGTAAGTTGTTGGTCTAATAGATCAACAATGGTGAACAAGTACACATTGAGCATATGGTGTATAATGAGCTACTGAATATTTAATTAACGACGTTTGATGAATAAATTGCAAAGCTCTATTCAATATCCATCACTCAGCCAGACAATTATTATCGCCATTAAATTCATATCAATTTATATAATATTAAATCTCCATTTAATTAAATCCCATTCTCCGCTCGATTTTTCTCTAACTTCCCACATAATGATATAATAATCCATTTTCTCTCTCCATTAATTCTTTAACCCCGAAAATAAAAATAAAAAAGGGGTTTTATCTTTTCTGGAAAAATAGCAAATTATTGAAGACACTAATTTAGAGTTTGATCCTCATTTGATCTATATGTTCGATTAGATTTATAGTTTTCCATGATTATGGGAATTGGGGTTCTGGTAATGACACGAAACTTGTGTTCGTGTTGGTGTGACGAAAAATCTTTCCCATTTCTCTAACCTCAACGATCTTTCTTCTCAATGTGTCGTCTTTTGTAAAAAAAAATCAACACCCATGTCGACTGGGAATGCCGATTCCATTTTACCGGCGAATGATAGCCTGTAAAATTCTATTGCATTATTGCTTCAAAGGATTTTTTGTACGAAAAATTAGGAACCCCTTTTCCCTAGAATTTCATTTGCCTCAGTTATGTATTTTCTCTGGTTTATGGATAATTTATGTTCCTTGTGAATATATTGTGTGGTCGTTGTTGCTATTGATGTTGATAACTGGAACGAGTTCCAGTTCGGGCTTGGGTATGAGCTCAGGTTCGGGCTTGGGAATGGGCTCCGATGCAGGCTTTGGGTCGTCTCGTCCATTGATAAATGGAAATGCTAATTTTTCTAGTAAACAAGAGGCTCATCTTGGAGAAGTTGATTACGTGGAGAAATGTAAAAGGAATCGATATGTTCGGGTAAATTTTGCATTTAAATCTCTTGTGATTAATTGGTGTTTATGTGTTGCACTTTTCGTGCTTAATATCTGACACGGTCAACATAAATACGAGGTTTGTTTTAATTTCAATAACATAGATGTAGCTCCAGTTTATAATTTAATTATTTTTAATTATTTAGGTGGTAGTAGGATATTTGGTTTGACAATTTGTGGCATGTAATTTCGTTATGTTTTGATTCGTAACTCGTCATAAAAGTTAAAGTTTATCACTAAAAGTTGTGTCTTGTTTCTATTGTAATTGTTATTTTTTGGCGATTTGTAATGTATATATTGTTGCAATTGTTTCTTTACATGCTTTGATGACTTGTGTTTTCATTTGCAGTATAATGAAGTATTGGGCAAGGGTGCATTCAAAACTGTGTATGTGTTTAAATTTGGACTTTTTTTACTTTTTCTTTTATTGGCTTACTAGTTTAGTTTATGATGACTATACGAAATGCAAGTAAAGACACATTTTGATTCTCTCATCATATTTATTTCTTTTTTTTGCAGCTACAAGGCATTTGACCAACTTGATGGGATAGAAGTAGCATGGAATCGGGTTAAAATAACTGACATGTTGCAGAGAAGATTTGGGAAAATTGTACTCTGAGGTTCATCTTCTTAGAAGGCTGAAGCACGCCAACATCATTAAGTGTTATGATGCCTGGATTGATGAGAAGAAGAAGACTATTAACATGATTACTGAGCTTTTCACATCAGGAAGCCTGAGACAGTGAGCGTGTTTTCTTTCTCATGCTTATTAAGGGATTATATGTGATTTATGCCAACTCTCCGTATTTTTGTCTATTAGATTTCGTAGGAAGCATAAATGGGTTGATATGAAGGCTATCAAGAATTGGGCAAGACAGATTCTCCGAGGTTTAGACTATCTTCACACTCAAAATCCTCCA
This sequence comes from Stenogyne calaminthoides, assembly GCA_037126765.1. Lineage (NCBI taxonomy): Eukaryota > Viridiplantae > Streptophyta > Magnoliopsida > Lamiales > Lamiaceae > Stenogyne > Stenogyne calaminthoides. Next base: position 1,194,713 of record JBBCBC010000048.1, read on the forward strand.
GTCATTCACAGAGATTTGAAATGTGACAACATTTTTGTTAATGGGAATCATGGAGAAGTTAAAATTGGGGATCTTGGGCTGGCAACCATGTTGCAGCAGCCTTCCGCTAAAAGTGTCATTGGTATATACCTATTTTGAACTTAAATGATGCTTGTGGAATGTTCTTACATACTTGTTAATTTGTCAGGAACCCCCGAATTTATGGCTCCGGAGCTATATGAAGAGGAATACAATGAACTAATAGATATATATTCTTTTGGAATGTGCCTGTTGGAAATGGTTACTTTGGAATATCCTTATTCAGAATGCAAAAAACCCAGCTCAAATATAAAAGAAGGTTACATCGGTAAGTTGTTAGGCATTCCATTTGCTCTTTACTTAGTGCTATGTGGCTACTGTCTTATAGAATATCATTGGGTAGGGTGTCAAACCTGCTTCTCTTGGAAAGGTGGCTTCTCCAGAAGTCAAAGAATTCATTGAAAAATGTTTGGCTCCAGTTTCTCCGAGGTTGTCTGCTAAGGAGCTTCTTAAGGATCCTTATCTTCAATTTGGGCAGCTTGGAGAACCCATTAATGCTTCATGGAATATACCTGACGAAGTTCCTAGATCTTTAAGTCCACTACTTTTTGGGCCTTATTCTATGGATATGGACCCAGAATACAACCAGTCTGTGTATACAGACTCCAACTGTGGGACCCCATATTCTACAGTCTCGGAGTTTAAAAGATCACATCAGAACAATGAATTTATATTAAAGGAAAGAAGAATGACAATAACTCTATAGAATTGACATTGTGAATTGCTGGCGAGGATGGTACGTCTGTGAAGATTGAGTTTGAATTTTTTCACCCAACTTATGGAAATTGGCTTCGAGTAATAATGTGTTTAAATTGCAGGACCAGTGAGGAACATACACTTTACCTTCTACCTTGACACAGACACTGCTCTTTCTGTTGCAACTGAAATGGTTGACTCGCTAAATATAGCCGATCATGATGTTGTTTTCATTGCTGAGTTCATTGATTACCTAGTGTTGAGGATTTTGCCTGATTGGAAGCCCTCGTCTAATTGTTTTTCTAGTAGAGATGTATGTGCAAGTGGTCGTAGTTTGATATCGGACCAATGGGAGATGCCTAAATTGCATATGAATCGTCAAAGATGTTTACCATCTGGGACTTCTACTTTGGTGTCTCCACCTGCATTTACATCTTCATGTTTGACGATGTTAGGAAATAATTTATCACTTGGATCTGCAAATTTTGAGTTAATGGGGGAAGATTTTTCATTAAAGAATGAGATGTTCAGAGGTTCTAACGGGACGCTGTTTGATATGGAGTTCAAAGATCACTATGATGAATGTCGAACTAATGAAACTGGAAGTCTCAGTTCAGAATGGCAATCGATGGACCCTTTGACAGACAACTCAGATTTGTCTTATGCTGATCAAAAAGTTTCAAAAGCTGGGAGCTTTATGAGCTGCTACTCGTCGTTGAATTTGCTAGAGAGAGATCCAGACATTGATTTGAAGTTGGAACTTGACGCCATTGAAGTGCGATATCAACAGTGGTTTCAAGAATTTTCTAGAATGAAGCAGACGGCAATGGAGGCCACCAAGAAAAGATGGATGGCGCAAAAGAATGAATGAAGATGAGCCATTTGCTTATTTATATCTCCTCTTGCCTATACCAACTATTTGTTTATTTTTTTATTTTACATTTTCTTTGGTTTTGGGCTCAAGTGTATTACATGAGAGGATTGTCTTTCACCCCAATTTTTTCAAAAGGTGAAGACTTAACTGATCTTGTGCGAAGATTATATATTAATCTTATTTCTGGGTGCATTGCCTTTACAAATATGGTTAATAGACAAGTTTCCGAATGTCAAATGTCAAATGAAATGAGGAACATGGACCTTGAAATGCAACCATGATTTCTTTACCAAGAGAGAACTTGAGTACTTAAATGCACATTTCAACAAATTTCAATTCAATAAGAACCAACGTAACTATAAATGTATATCAACAAAGTTCAATTAAATAAGAGATCCGAAGTTTCAACTTTCTACACAAATAATATGCATAAGTACCAGTACCAAAAATTCTCACTGCAGGCTATGGAACCAATTCAATATTTTTTTCTATTTCCGAAGAATAAGCTACTACACATCAGTCTGTATATATTGAGACGAGGCAGCTTCACAGCATAAGAATGGAGGTGGAACTCTAGTTCTCTGTCCAGGTGTGTCTACACTTGATGCAAGTGTAAAATACTGTCATCGGTTCATCGGCTGACCTGGTCTGCACTTGGGTGAAACTAGCTTTCCCATGACCGCAATCGGGGCATGAAGCTGCACATGAAGAACTAGTCAGCAAGACGAATCAAAATTTAAATGCAAGTATAACATGTTATTCAAATGATTGACTAGCAGTTAGCCCAGTCTTGCAAGGAAATTCAAAAGTTTACACAGGTAAGTCGTTTCAAATTCTACGAGGGCAGAAACTTGAAGAACTTTCATCATACGCTCATTTCATATGCTTCCATTTTCAAGATTTTCAACAAAGAGTGATATAGTTATATATAATAACAACATTATGGTTCTAAGTCCAAATATATATATATCAAAGTCAAAACAGATGAATTACGCACAAGGTTGGTATGATTAATGATCCTGCGGTCTTTGAACCATAACAGTTAAAGTCACTGATGGAACAATGATCAAGATAAAGCAAAACAGCAAGGCCTTGTTCTCAGGACAAAATGCAAACAAACAACAAAACATGAACAGCAGTTAGGGTGCAGAATCACTCGGAGTGAAACAAGACGAACCTTCAGTTTCATTCATGTTCTTGCGGTCATCTTCAGAGAAAATAGGATCTATTGGTTTCTTAACCAAGCGGACGCTTCTCTTTACTTTAACCTGTTAAAGAACCATGGCTTAGGCCATTAGTGTGTGTATATGTGTATCTATAAAACACAGATATTACTGTAGGAAATCAAATAGATAAATATATACCCTGTTCTCTATTTGACATACGTAGGGGCATGTTGGACAGTAAAATCTGGCAGGGTTTTCCATGTTAGGCAGCTCATAGAGCAACATACTGCCGCAAGTTGGGCAGAACTCCATTTGCTCTCTGCTCCAATAAACCAGATATAGTCAGAAAAGGGAAAATGCAAATTTAACTACAATCGGCTAACTACTACAAATTATCATGTATCTATCCAAGACAAAGTAGTCAAATTAATTTGTCGGTGTGATCATGAAACCTTGACAGACTTTTGCCTATTTTACAGAAGCAGTGCATCAAAAGCTACAAATTTAGCAACTTATAATATTATATCATCTTCAAGTTTTCGGGTTAATTACATCGGAAAATTAGCTACAATCAGCCTGAAATTGCTAAACTGGATAGAAATATTAAAGTAAGATTTACCTTCAAGTTTCTCAAAAAAGATTAACCTTCAAGTTTCCGCACTGTTTCTGCAGATTCGAAAACCCTAATTATTATGTGTTAATTGGTTGGAGTATATGGGGTGGGTCCAAATGGCTAGGAGTGTCATGGGGCGGGGCGGGAAGTCGGGAACTGGGGGGATGATTCCCATCCCCACGAAACAAACGGGGAATAAACAACCCCCATCCCCGACCCCAAGAGGACTCCCCATTCCCCCCTTCATTTTTTTCCTTTAAAAGAAAAACTCACTTCTAGATCAAAATAACAAAAATACTAGATACAGAAAGACAGGAAAATATAAATCTTGTCTAAAATTTGAAATTAAAAACTTAAAACATCCACAACAACATTAACTTGCAAAATTAATTCATAAAAACATGGCTTGTTGGGAATTGAGAGCAAGGGCAGGGATCATAAATAGAGTCTTGAGCAGGTGCGCCGAAAAATTTCATTCTCACATATAATTAGTAAAAAAAAAAAGAAGTTCAAGAGTTAATTTAAGGCATAAAACGTAAGGTAGAAGAAAAAAGCATAAGCTGCTAAAACATAGGTAGAAGAAAGAAGAAGAAGAAGAAGAAAAGTCTCAATGAAAATATATATATGCTTCTAATATTCTTTAATGTTGTTGCTTGTTAGTTCTGATAATGCAGTTATATATTTGCTACTAACAAAATATAATGCTACTAACAATATTTAATGCTAACAATCTTACAGTTGATTCAATATTTTGCTACTAGAAATATACAAATCACCTAACATTAGCTTCAAAAGCATTATGCCACTAACAATCTTACCGGCGACAACATGGAAAAGCCATAAATTAAAGGTTAAATCACTTGCAATTTTTTGGTGGCTAATGTTAATGGCAATATATCCACACACCTTCTTCTTCTTCTTTTTTTTTTTCCAAAATAATTTCCTCAACCTTTCATCCCAAACTAATTTCAGTTTTCTGAAAATAGATTTTATGCAGCAAGTTTTCAGTTTCTACATCAAATTAATAATTAACAACATAAAATTTAACGCCCGACACATAACCTTATACCACACCTCATCTACCATCTAAGGCTTCCTCTCGGTCCTCAAAACCAAATTAGATACATTGTGTTTTTAACACCATATGCCTTGTGCCCTAATCCAAGTTTTGGTGTGTTTAAATTGGGACAACTCAATGTTAAACTTACCCTTTTAAGAGTACAGCGGCGACGGTACCGAGCGGAGAGTAGGCGACGAGCAGGGTTCACGGCGGCGCACAGAGGCGAGGCGGTGGCGATGGTGAATGAAGGATCTATTCTAAAGTTTTGAAAGCATACGGCTGGCCCATTGCCAACCTCATGATGAGCCTGGGCTTTGCATGAATTAACCTCAGACCAAGCCCATAATTAAGTATAAAGGCCCATTAAATTATTTTCTTGGAAACCTAAAGGCCCATTATTCAATACTAATTAAAGCTCCGTGTTTGCAGAATTGCAAGGGAAATTTTTTTCAGAAATAAATATCTAGAAGTTAATTCACAATAGTTGGAGGGCAAATACTTTTGAACACCCCTTGCACCAATTTAGATATCGAATTCAGGAGTTTTTTTTTTTTATTATATTGTAACTTTCAAACAAGATTCGGACCCAACCCAACCCCGACCCGGGGCCCGATTGACCCGACCCGACCTAACGGGTTCAGGGTTTGAGTTCATGATTCAAGATTTGGGTTTCGATTCATGGTTCTGGTTCAGGGTTCGGGAATAGAAAAAGAAATAAAGAGTGAAATCACCCAAGTTTTAGTGTGTGGTTAATTCAAATTAAAATTAAATTCAATTACATCGTATGTATTGGTGTGCAAGACTTAGAATTATATACATATGAATGCACAAGTTATCTATTTGTAGTCTTGAGTATTATATCCGCGTGAGTGGCGGTCTGAAACTCTTAATGCTAATCTAAATTGAACAACAAAAATGTTGGATTTTGAAAAATAGTGCCCGTGCTAATTTCACTCAATATAAAATTTCTAACAATAATAGTAATATACTTTGCAATAACGAGTTTTGGCACGAACCATATTTCTAAAAGTAGAGGTTTTCTGTCGTTTCATTAACATTAGGCTTTGGTTTAAGAAATTGGGATATTAAGTGTTATTCACGTGTGCAAAAGTGAGATTCTCTTTCTTATTAAAGCCGTAATATGTATAGTGTTTTCGCATTACATGGAAGACGAATAATATGTTATAACCGAACAAGTTCATATGATGATAAAGAGCATAATCTCAGTTTTGTTTAACTAATTATTAGATCAATTTCAATTATTTCTCCTTATTGATTATTAGTTCTTAAAGTGTTGTCCTAACTATGAATGGTCATGCATGACACGTGAACGTGAAATTATTGGCATTAGCAATACTGAAACGAAAATTCATTAGTAGGATTTATTTAATAAAGTATATGTTACATGTATATTGTATATTGATTACACATATTCATGAATTGACTAGTGGTGAAAAAAAAACTTAAATAAATAATTTTTTACGACAGAAAAATCTGTCGTAGCTATCTAAAGATATACACCGAATAAATTTCATATCAATGACACAAGTGCAATGAAATACACTAGATAAATCTTGTGTGAGGGGTTTGAATAAGACATTAATTATTATTTTTCGAAACAAAATAAGACATTGATTTTAAGAAATTAGGAAAAAGCAAAAGTTACTCTACGGAATTATAAAGAGGATGCTGGGTATATTCCAGAAGTCCGTCCAAGGATGAATTAACCAGTTTGATTGATTTTCACCGCATCCGTAGCAGTCTTATATTATATGCATTCTTAGGAGAAATTAATTCTTTTAATATAGAGCCCATGCTCCACAATTTTGTTTTACCTTGAATAATTTGCCCTCGACAAGACATTATGGCACTCAGTTGAGAGCTTTAATATTTAAATCACAATATTTTATGAGTTTGTGACTTGAATTTAATTTGGTTCAACCGGAAAACTCCCACGTGAAATAATTAGTTAATGAGAAAAATTAGAATATAGTAAGTAGATGAATTATTCTTGAGGGTTAGGAATATAAAAATGAGCGACTAGCTATCATCCATTCTCAATCACACTTAAGATATGGTTGGCATGTCGGTAAGTCGTAGTGGGGTAATAAGAATTATGCTCTATCAAAATGCAGAGAGAGAGAGAGAGATTGAAATAAAACAAAAGGAGAAGCTTCTGCGAAGAAACACAGATTTGCATGAGTCACAAGTCATGACAATCAAAACCCACCCCACTCCCCAACCGAACCTTCCTCGAAATACTCTGATTTTGGAATGAAATGCCTATTATTTTTTTAAAAATTAAGGACTCCAAGAATGTAGCATAAAGTCTGTGTGTGTGTGAAGACTTGACAACTCCAGCAGCCACTAATTTGTTTAAATAAAGGAACACATCAAGACCGTCCATTTTTCATCGAATCAATCACCTAAGATTGACGATATGCCCTACTAATTTAATATCACCTCAACTTTAGACATTCCAACTATGCTTTCCCATTCCTATAAAGACCATCACAAATTTCGTCTCTCCCCTGCAAATTATTTTTCAGTATAATTTGATCATTGTTTGATCTCTCAAATCAATATCATGGAAAACAAACAAGAGAGCAGAGAATATCAAGACTTGTTACCTGTGATGGTGGATAAGCTGGACGTGGACACCTTTGTGGCGGAGCTGTGCGGCGGTTTCCGGCTGCTGGCCGACCCCAGTAAGGGGTTGATCACGCCGGAAAGCCTCAAGAGGAATTGCGGGCTTTTGGGGTTGGAAGGGATGAGTGGAGATGACGCCGAAGCTATGGTGCAACAAGGAGACCTGGACGGCGATGGAGCCCTTAATGAAACTGAGTTTTGTATTTTAATGGTGAGACTCAGTCCTGGAATGATGGAAGATGCTCAAATTTGGCTTGATAAGGCTATTCAGGGGGAGATGCACAAGGTGTCCTCTTGATTGTTGTTATTCCTTTATATGACTATGTATGCATAAAAATGTTGTTTAGACTCTCTTCCATTTGTTACATATGATTGTTGAATGAAATGGGAGCAAGTTTGCCATTTTTAAATCAACCTATTTTGGTCTGCCACCAATTACAATCAATCCTACGGATTCCTATCTAGCGAAGATCTAAAAGAAGAAAACACATGATAACAAAAAGAAAAAAGAGTGAAATCACATAAGACTGGATTTCAAAAGTGTATGCATGAAGAACACTGGATTTCAATAGTATCGAGTTTTCCTGCAAGGGCGAAACAAAGACCACTGACTCCCAACAAGAATTGGATATATCAACTTAGTAGAAAAATCTTGCAAGTAAAAAGTTCCAGTTAATAGATGAGTACAACTCGCATAACATTTCCCCCCATTCATAAAGATAGACACCAGAAAATGCAAACGGCATCTAACTAACTATACAAAGCATCTGGGCGAGTAAGACCGTGCAAAAGTAAAGCAATTATCAGAGGAATGACAATTCCATGATTTTCAGAATCACGTAGGCTGAGATTATAATGGATGCAACGTCATGATCAATACTTGTGCAAAAATAGAAACTCCATAGATAATCCAATCAACTACAACCAGTGCAGTGACTACAGCAAAGTAAATAACAAGTAGCTACTAATTTAAGCTAGTTCTTCATGGTCTAAGATGTTGAGCACATTTACAGACAGTAAAACCAAGGTAAAGCGACCTCTATTTGAGTTCCCAATCAAGGTCTTGATCTCCGGACTGGCGACCTACTAAGAGAAACAATAAAATAGGATATAAAAACATTTTCTATAAATCTATAGTTGAAAAAAAATAAAAAAACGTGAGTGATGCATAAAGTGATGGCATTTATATATGACAAAAACTCATATGAGACAGTCTCATACATGAGACAGGGTACAAATTAACACAAATCAACCCCCAGACCTTTCAAAGTGTTAAAGCAACATGCCTAACTTATGCCCATCTCACACAAGTATACATGAAACAAGAAAAACAATTACAAGAGCAAGATATTCTATATTATGCAATTTCAAAATCCAAGTAGTTTTTACTCGTGTCCATTCAAACGAAAAACATAAAATATACGTTTACACCAAGATAGGAATACTAGTCGAAACAGCTATATCAAGAAAATGTGTCTACCTTCTGTATCTCCCATATTCAGGACTCCTGGGTCGGCCAAATGAAGGACCACTGTACCTATCATAGACAGGGCTGCGATCCCGCCCATAATCAGGACTTGGCCGATTCCTTTGGTAACCTGGACTACGACTACGAGACCTCCGGTAAGGACTATCTGCATGCCTTCCATATCTTCTGGGGCTGTCATGTATTCCACCCCTCTCATCATCATCCCTCAAAGCATACTCAACCGAAACAACTCTGTCCAGTACCTTGCTGCAAAATTCAAACAAATATGTAAGAACATGTGATACATGGAAACGAATTCTGACAACCATTCTCACTGAGACACAGAAAGCATTTCAATGGCCCATACCTCATGTGGGTACACTCCAAAGCTTTAGTTGCATCTTCCTGGGTATCAAATTGAACAAATGCAAAGTTCCTACGGATGCGCACATTCAGAACCTTTCCATAAGGCTCAAAGTGTCTCTCTATGTCATGAACTCTAGTGCGCACAGGATCAAAATTAATAACAAAAAGGGTTTTAGTTGGTCTCTGATTTGCAGCCCTTCCATCGCGATGCCTACCGCGTTCACCCTGCCAAGATGAAACGACATATACAATCTCAACAATTGATTAACTCATTATCAAGCAGAAGTGGCAATCAACTGATTAGTGTTAAAACAAGGAACAATATGGGAGAAAGAAGTCTAACTACTTAAAAATAAAAGGTACCTTGGCCCATTCAACCGACAACCTACGCTTGTCATATCCAAATGGTATGTTGTCAAGAGCACGAATGGCATCTTCAGCATCACGTTCATCTTCAAAATAAACAAATGCAAACCCTGAAAGTGAAGAGAACCAGCATGAGAAACATAGACAATATTGAGTCAAGTCATACCACATTCTTGCTACAGATAGTTGCTTCACAAGTTCAGGAAACTATTTTCCCTGCGAAAATTTGAATAAAGTACAACACCTGCAAACATGTGAAGGTTCTGATGAAAGTAAGGATGCAGAGGCCTTGCATGTTGAACTAAAGAAAGATGAATAGTGGAGGCAAATTAAGATCATGGTGATAGTTGAGTAGTCATTGCTAAGCATGCTTCACCAAATTCAGAGCACGAGATCAGTAAATGAAGACATGGCATGACAGGACACATTGATCGCCTTAAGATTAGTGATTGTAGGCATGGCATGATGAAGTGACACCTAGATCCATTATCATTATTGAGGTACTCATGGCATAATGAATTCATCCCCACTATTACCATGGAGATGGCAATGCTAGGCATTGAAGAAAGTGAATAGGAAGTTTATGTGAAAGAGATGTAGAACATGTCCATCTGCAAGTAGGAGAGCAGGTAGGCACGTAGGTTGCCTTTGCACTAGAGGTTTTTATTGCAGAGTACATGGTAGAAGCAAATTTTCCTGAGCAGATGTTCCTGCGTCAAAACAAACATTTAAAAATGGAGACCTGCCAGTACAAATAAAAACATTTCCTGAATTTTCTCTTGATTTTCCTTTCTAAGGATACAACCTGTAATGTATATGGCTGAGAACATCCTACCTAAGCCGACACCAGCAGATTGGACAATTGTACTACTTATGGGTTCAAGCAAAACAAGTGCAGGTGTGTATGTCAGTTAATATCTTCCAAATGATTAGCAAGGGGCACATACCTACATTGCAAATTAACTAGATAATACCTTAAAATAAATATATTAGAAGGCATAATTTCACCTAACTAAACCTTTATCCACAAAGTGCCTGTCTATAATTTACTACCGTGGAAGATCTAATGGACGAATGTTAAAAGGGACGCAACTATATCCATGGCAAAAAAATTAGCAACATCACTAAGTATGCTATAATCTCATATCAAACTTGATGAACGAGGAAAGAATCGGACTTAAATAGAATACAATGGCGAGAATCAAATAGCCACAAACAATAACCGCGAAAAGTAAAGAAAAAAGAATTCGAAGAAACGAAATCACCCAGGAAAATATACCAGATTTCATGTCAACACGTTCAACTTTTCCATATTTTGAAAAAAGTCGCTCCAAGTCAGACTGACGAGTATCGTACTCAAAATTCCCACAAAAAATCGGCCTCATCTTCGTCGATCACAAAATTTGAACTTCGGAAATAAACCCTAACACACAAAATTACATCATCAGAACAAAAAGATCATAAAATTCACAAAGAAAGAAACAGAGTAGATAGGGAGTCGGAAAAATACCACGCAAACTGGATGAAGAACAACGAAGACGATGCTCGGATAGTACTGTAGAAAGAGAAGAAGCGAGTGGCGTAAGGGGAATATGTAATATATAAATAAAGAAATGTGCAGAACCGAACCCTATTTTCAATTTTGAAAAACTGCGGTGTACGTGGAGGCCAATTAAGCAGCAAAAGCCCATGGGCCTATCAATAATTTGAACCTTAATATTAATTGATCCTGGCCCATTGAGAAGTCGTGTCAGCCTTTGAGGCCCAAATCAGTAATTTTAAACTTCAAAATAATTGAACATACCATATTTTTATTTCACCAACAATTTGACAACAAGAAATGTTTGATTTAGGATTTGACAACAATCAGTAATTTGACAACAAGAAATGTTTGAACCTTAATTTTTATTTCACCAACAATTTGACAACAAAATAATTGGAAGCATCAATAATGTTTAAAGGAAGCCTATTAAGAAACTATACGGGTGCGTTTGATTTAGGATTTAAGTGTGCGAAACAAGTCAAGATTTTAAAATTCAGGGATTTAGAATTCTTGATTAATAGTAAATATATGTGTTTGTTTTGAGATTTGAGTAGGGTGAGATTTATCAATGTTGAGATTGTATTATTATATTATATTGAGAAGAGTAATAAAATGTATAAAGTTGATGTATTGGGAAGAGTAATAATAGATTTTATAGGTATTTGTAGGTGTGGATTGAATTTGGGATTTGAAAACCAGATTCTAAATCTCAAACTCGTGTGAGACGATGAGTGCAAAGTTCTAATTTCATCCGTGTGAGTACCAAAACAAACGTAGCCTACAAGATTTCTCTTTTCTAGGAAGATTTGCAGACATTGTATACAAGCCAAGTTGTTTAATTATTCATTTTTGCAGAGACTACTGATTCCTTTTCTTTTATATATGCCGTTCACGTCTTCAAAAGCAAAGTCAATGTAACAAAAAACTCCATTATTTTTATTATCAATAAAATATTAACTGGAAAGTCGTAAAAGAAATTAAAAAAATGAATTCTTACCCCGCTTTTGAATTTAAAAAACTTGCATTCCGTTATCTGAAAAGGCATTCAGAAAAAGGAAATTGCCGCAGAAATTCCAAATCCAATAACCTCTTTTTTCCTGCACGCAAATATTATGTAACCACTCGTCCAAGGATTTTCCACTCCCAATCGTCTTTGGAACAAAAGCATATTTGACCCAATTTTATTCCACAGTAATTTCCAGTAGTTTTTCCACGAATTATATTATATATTTCAAAGTGGTGATTCGATGTCGCTTTAATTTAAAGCCATATAATTTTCTTCATTGTTGGGTACATTTTCTGCACTTCAATGAACTGGGTTCTTCTCAAATTTGCCAGAGATCGGGTATTTTCATATGGGGTACTCAATTTTCACTGTAAGTTGAAATATCATGTTGTACGGCATAAATTTGCTTGCTTTACTGTGCCATTTCATACATTGGTAACTTTCCGAGTTAGTTGAGGTCGTAATAAAGAGTTTTGTGAATTAACACTTGACATCAAAGCATTTATTGCCTTAAGTTGGTGGGGTTTAATTTTTTTTACTTGCTGTATAGCTTTCATCATTGTTCATGTGATGAGCACTCAAATTTCATATATTAGAATTTTCCGTTGATTAATTTGTTAATTAGATTAGATTTTGCTGTTAATTACTCGATTCTTTGCTGAATTTGTCGTTTGTTATTATTTCAATTGATTTGTAGGAGTTCTGAAGGAACTCTTGATAAATTGTGGCCAGAGGTCTATCTTGAGGAGATAATTGTTTCAGAATGGGAGAAATGTTTGATGAGAAACCATTCAAGGCATGGTCATGGTCTGTAGAGCAGTGTTTGAAAGAGTACCAAGTGAAATTAGACAAGGGTTTGAGCTCGTACGAGGTGGAGAGGCGGAGAGAGGTCTACGGATGGAATGAACTCCAGAAAGAGAAAGGAAAGCCCCTATGGAGACTTGTGCTGGAGCAATTTGATGACATGCTTGTCAAAATCCTTTTATTAGCAGCTTTTATTTCGTTTATTCTGGCTTATTTGCAAGGGAATGGAGATGAACAGTCAGGTTTTGAGTCCTATGTGGAACCTTTTGTCATAGTCTTGATATTAATTCTTAATGCAATAGTTGGTGTTTGGCAAGAAGGTAATGCTGAGAAAGCCCTTGAAGCTTTGAAGGATATGCAATGTGACTCGGCCAAGGTGTTGAGAGATGGTTATTTAGTGCCAGATTTGCCTGCACGTGAACTCGTCCCTGGAGATATCGTGGAACTGCGTGCAGGGGATAAAGTGCCCGCTGATATGAGAGTCGCGGGTTTGGAAACCTCAACCTTAAGAGTCGAGCAGAGTTCTCTAACAGGGGAGGCAATGCCTGTGATGAAAGCCACCAGCCCTGTGTTTGTGGATGATTGTGAATTACAGGCCAAAGAAAACATGGTGTTTGCTGGAACAACAGTTGTCAATGGTAGCTGCATTTGCATAGTTGTCAGCATCGGCATGCTAACTGAAATTGGCAATATACAGACACAGATACACGAGGCATCCCTTGAAGAAAGCGACACCCCTCTTAAGAAGAAGCTCGATGAGTTTGGTAATAGGCTTACTTCTGCTATTGGCCTCATTTGTCTCATTGTATGGCTCATCAACTACAAATATTTTCTGTCATGGGAGATTGTTAATGGATGGCCTTCGAATTTCAAATTCTCTTTCGATAAATGCACTTACTATTTTAAGATAGCAATTGCCCTTGCTGTTGCTGCAATCCCTGAAGGCCTGCCTGCTGTAATTACAACATGCTTAGCTCTAGGTACTAGAAAGATGGCCCAAAAGAATGCAATAGTTCGGAAGCTTCCAAGTGTGGAGACGTTAGGATGTACAACCGTTATTTGTTCAGATAAAACCGGGACCTTGACAACAAATCAGATGTCTGTAGCGGAATTCTTCACCTTGGGAGGCAAGACTTCAGCTTCGCGAATTTTCCGTGTTGAAGGCACAACTTATGACCCCAAGGATGGAGGAATAGTGGACTGGAATTGTTCTAATATGGATGCCAATTTGCAAGCTGTAGCTGAAATTTGTGCGGTTTGTAATGATGCTGGAATATTTTGTGATGGTCGTTTATTCAGAGCAACGGGATTGCCAACCGAAGCTGCTCTCAAGGTTTTGGTTGAAAAGATGGGAGTTCCTGATAGTGATGTGAAGAACAAAATTCGTTATTCGAAGCTTTTGTCCAGCCTTTTGATTGATCGAAACACAGTTAAATTGGGTGAGTGGGTTCATCTGCATTTGTCATTGTTTCCTTTTGCTGTGTCTATCTTATATCTAACTCTTAATGTTTCTTTTCCCTTCAGCATGTTGCGAGTGGTGGACAAAAAGATCAAAAAAAGTTGCAACGCTGGAATTTGATCGTGTGCGTAAATCAATGAGTGTTATTGTCCGCAAGCCAAATGGTTCCAATCGGCTTCTTGTCAAGGTAACTCTATTTGTTTAAATAGCTAATTTTTTAGTTCGATACATATGCGACAAAAATATTACCCTTTACGTGTATAATCATGAGACTTCTAATCATAAAAAATCTGATCTTTATGTCGGAGTAATTGTGTTTATGGGAGTTATCCTTTTATCCTCATTCTTTCCAAAATTTACAGCTGAGGCGGTATATATATTTACGAATACAGTTGGATAACATGACATTAATATTTGGTTAATTTGTTTTAAATTATTTCCCATGCATTATGCTTTAATTGTTCGACTGATCTATTTGTTCGCGTCTTCTACTCATGCAGGGAGCTGTTGAGAGTTTACTGGAGCGCAGTTCTTATGTACAACTCGCTGATGGTTCTACTTTCCCCATTGATCAACACTGTAGGCAATTGTTGTTATCAAGGCTATTGGATATGAGTTCAAAGGGTTTACGGTGCTTAGGATTGGCTTTTAAAGATGATCTGGGAGACCTGTCTGATTATTATACTGAGAATCATCCAGCACACAAGAGATTGCTTGACCCTTCGTGCTACTCCTCAATAGAAAGTGGCCTTATTTTTGTTGGGGTAGTTGGTATAAGGGTGAGACGTCTAGGCATGCTGTCCTAATCTATATATTAGCTACAAATAGACTTGCATATTTATCGTCTAGTTATTGCAGGATCCTCCTCGTGAAGAAGTTCATAAAGCAATTGAGGATTGCAGAGAAGCAGGAATTAGAGTAATGGTGATAACTGGAGACAACAAGTCCACAGCGGAGGCCATCTGTAAGGAAATTTCGTTATTATCAGAAGGTGAGGATCTAAAAGGAAAAAGTTTCACTGGCAAAGAGTTCATGGCTCTATCTTCTTCAGAACAAATGGACATTTTGTCCAAGCCTGGAGGGAAGGTTTTCTCTCGAGCTGAACCTAGGCACAAGCAAGATATCGTAAGGATGCTAAAAGAAATGGGGGAAATTGTTGCAATGACTGGGGATGGGGTCAATGATGCACCTGCCTTAAAACTTGCTGATATTGGGATAGCTATGGGCATTACTGGAACTGAGGTACCACAGCTATCTTTTGTGAATTTTGTCTAGGAAGGTGTTAATTTGATCATGATTCATTCAGGAAGTTATTATTACAATATTAAAGTTTTTTTGTTTAGAGCTTTAATATTAATTCCTTCTTAAGATTAAACATCAGTTTAGATTTTTCTCCATCACTGCCAATATTTCAGGTAGCAAAAGAATCAGCAGATATGGTGTTGGCAGATGATAATTTCAGCACAATTGTATCAGCTGTTGCAGAGGGTCGTTCGATCTACAACAACATGAAAGCTTTTATCAGGTTTCTCGGGGGCTTTATATCCATTTTATATCTTACATAAAAGTCCAATAGATTACCATGGAGTTGCAAACAAAGGTCCTATATCTTAGTTCAAAATTATCAGAGCTTTTATAAATTTATCTTTTTTTTCATCTGCAGGTACATGATTTCATCTAATGTAGGAGAGGTTATATCGATATTCTTGACGGCTGCTCTTGGAATACCAGAATGTTTGATTCCTGTGCAGCTTCTATGGGTGAATTTGGTCACAGATGGCCCACCTGCCACAGCCCTTGGATTTAACCCTGCTGATGTCGATATTATGCAAAAACCACCCCGGAAGAGCAATGAAGCTCTCATTAGCTCTTGGGTGTTTTTCCGTTACATGGTCTGGTTTTTTGGTTTTTTTTTTCTTTTCATATTGCCTTTACTTCTTTAACACTACTTGTCTTTCTGATGTGTTTTAGGCTTCTTGTTTTTTTTTTTTGGTCCAAAGATGCGTCTTACTATTTTTGTGGACGTGGTGGCAGGTGATTGGCTCTTATGTTGGCATTGCAACAGTTGGTGTATTTATCTTGTGGTACACTCAGGCTTCGTTTTTTGGTATAAATCTCGTGGCTGATGGGCATACTCTAGTTGGACTATCTCAGCTTCGCAACTGGGGAGAATGCTCATCTTGGTTGAATTTTACTGCATCTCCGTTCACAGTTAGTGGGGGCCGCGTGATTACTTTCTCAAACCCTTGTGATTATTTTACTGTTGGGAAAGTTAAGGCAATGACTCTGTCACTTTCAGTGCTGGTTGCCATTGAAATGTTTAATTCCCTGAATGCACTGTCAGAAGACAATAGCTTGGTTCGAATGCCACCATGGACGAATCCTTGGCTTCTGGTAGCTATGTCAGTTTCTCTTGGTTTCCACTTTATGATACTCAATGTTCCTTTTTTTGCAAACGTGTTTGGTGTGGTTCCATTGACTTTAGACGAATGGCTTCTTGTCCTCTTGGTATCAGCCCCCGTTGTTCTTATTGATGAAGTTCTTAAATTTGTGGGAAGGAGGAAAAGATTGGTCACAAAAGTAAAGAAATCGTGATCTTGTTGGAAGGAGTCTCCTTTTTTGCTTCTTCTCAGATGGTGCCGTCAATCAGAAAGAGAATTGTGTAGATGTCTTCGTTATTGTTGTTTCATTATCATGTATTGGTACCGTCTTTGAATATGTTGTCATTTATGTTTCTTTTTATTAATTTTTTAGAAGAAAATACAATTCAAACTCTCTGTCTGTTCTTGTATATGATTATATATATGATGTTGTAATTGTTTGATTTGAATGATGTATATTACATGTGAAGGTAGAAATGGTAACTGCATTTGGAGGGAAGGATTTTAATGGCTGGAAATCTATCTATTTATATAAATATTAGTACAGTATGTGGAGGACTACAAATTACAAAACAATTGATGAACAATACATTTATCCTATTTACAGAAAAACAAGCTAGATTTTTTTTTTCAGAAATAAGAGGACTGATAATGAAGTACATTCAACTGAGCAAGAATCGTGGCTGCTAATGACCTGACGCCGGTGTTTCCTCTCTGTGTCAAGTCCACCAACGGCATATGAGCCGAGAGCCCGTACTTTTGTTTATACTCGACCAATCGAAAAATCCTCTCCAAACAATTCAATACTTTTTCCTGCAAACTCACACAGGGCCTACTAATCAAGCTGATAATAGCAGGCATTGCCTCTGCCTTTTCCAGCACTTTGCAACCGTTCTGCAATCTTTTATTGTCGATCAAAGTTAAAAGAGCGTCTAAAGCAGCTTCACAAACTCCGTTATCTTGATTGCTCAGAGCCTGAACGAGCGGTTGGATTGCATCGCACTGTAACAAGCAGAATGAGTTTTCTACTGTACACAGTCCAAGGTGAATGGGACAACCCGATTCAGGTAAAGCAGAGAAGCAGCTGAGAAAGCCTTGCCGTCTTGAGATTTGACGGCTCAGCCTGGGGGAGCTGTGTGAAAGCTGAGCAAGAGCAATGGAGGCTTTTCTCATTGTTAAGCTGCTTCCTACTTCTAGAAGCTTCACCAACAAGGGGATGTTTCCAGCTTCTGCTACTTTTTTCTGCAATTTGATGCTTGTTGGGACGGTTAAGCGACACGTGGCTCCCACACTCTTCTCTATGAGCTGTTGTTTTTGAGGGGGGAGACTGTTTCTACCATCACCAAGAAAACCAAATATAGCAGACAGATTTTTGGATTCAAAAAGCCACTCGGAGATTTGATTGGATTTTGGTAGGTTAGCTATTGTACCCAATGTGGAGGCGATCTCTTCGTCGTTGTCAGAAGTCTTGAGAATCTTGAGCAATGTCTCGACTGAAGTTTGAGTTACGTGCTCTGTCACAGTGTCTTCATCAGCGTCTTCTGTCAAGCAACACAACAGTCTCACAGCATATGCACGTAATGTGGCATTATCTGCAGTCTCACATAATCCAAACAAGATTTGCACAGCTGACTCCTGTGAAGATTGCCACAACAGTTAGAAGAAACTAGTAATACAAAAGGCAAACTACTTGTTCAAAAGTATCCACATACTTTTTTACCTCTCTTAGTTTAGTCTTGACAATATCAGCAGATGGGGAGAGACACATGGCATGAAGAGCCCGGAAAATGTCTTGCTTCAGAGGCAAGAAAACGGTCAGATTACTGAATGAGAAGAGTTCGGAGATGTCCTCACCGGATTCCAACATCAAAACTGGGACTGACTCAGAGCCTTCTTCAGGTACAGTTGATACAGCAAGATGTACAATAGTAGCTGCCACTAGCTCTCGCAGCCTCGGTGATGATGTCTGTCGATACAGAATGTCCAACAGCGGATGCACTGCACCTTTCTTTATTATCTCCTGACCGTTGTTTTTCAAGCTCGAAAGATTGAGAAGAGCTTGAATGGCTACTGTCTTCATCTCGACATCATCATGGGAAACTAAGACAAGAAGTAAATCCAACACACCGCATTCGACCAACACTGTTTTGTTATGATCTGTCAATTCCAACTCCCCCAAAGTTTTTGCCATCATCATCTTAACATGGTCGGTGCCTGCCAAGAATGAAAAGGAGGGATTAGTGAGCATCTATATATCTAAATGAAAAGGAATCAAGATTAAAGAAATGTACCTGAATAAAGACGTTCCAAAAGATATTGAAAATAGTTATGTTTTGCCATGAGAATAACGTTGTCATCAGAGTGGGAAAGGTTGTCCAAAACAGCTTTAGCATCTCGAGCAGCTTGGAGGTCTGAATTTCTTAACATAGAGACCAGAAGAAGTATGCAGCCCTGTACTTTCCCAATGCCATCACGTACCAATTCACATTTTGATAGTTCCAGTAGCAATGCCACAGCTAATTTTCGTTCCCCTAGGCGACGTGCTAGAAACTGAACAATTGGTTCAATGGAATTATCAACTTTGGTAATTTTTTCCTGCAAAATGCATCACAAAGGAAAAGGCCCCTGATCAAGATATTAATAACTTAATTAAGATCATTGTTGAAGAAAAACAGTTGATACAAGATAACTAAGTACCTTAGCATCATCACTGTCCTTTGCCAGCAAGCAAAGGATGCAAAGTGCTCGATTCCTAATATCCCGGTTTCTCACACGAAGAAGTTCAACAAGATTTGGTATCCAGTTCTCCAAAATCACCCATTCTCTGTGTATTTCTCTTTCTTCACAAAGTTCCTTGAGCTGTTCCAGGGACTGAAGCATATCTTCCTCATCTCCTGATGACAGTCTGGATTTCAGTGAAGCAATTACGATCATCGTATTTCTCTCCTTCCATTCTTCAATAGACTGCCTCAGTGTCTTATTAGGCCTAAGCATTGAAGTGTCCAACGGATTCGAGGTAATGGGACAATGATGTTTCTCCGACAGCCACTTCTCAATGGCACTCCTCTCAAATGTATGCCCTGAAGGAGTCTCCACAGGATCAACCATAACCTCTTTAGTGAGTGGGCAATAAAACGACGTCAAAGGATCTAATGGCTGCACACCTAAAGACCTTCTCTTGATTAAGTACTTCTTTTCTCTATCATCAAGAGAAGATGCTACATCTGCCCTTTCTAGCAAAGCGATTATCTGATCCATCTGAATTGCTTCAGCCTTGTCTTTATTCAACCGTAAATTCTCTATCTCCCTCTTGAATTCATTGAACTCCTTTTTCAAAGCAGAACGGTCGGTTGAAACTCCAACAGCCTCTGCAATCGAAACCAAGACACTATTGGCATAGGTACGATCAACGTTCCTTTCCTGTATGCCAGTCTCTATTTTCTCCAGAATCTCCTCTTCGACCCCTGCAGCTCCGATTTCAGCATCTTGCATTCTACTCGCCAGCTGCTCAATGTCTTCCCTGATCTTAAGTGAAATATTTAGAGAGGCAAAAGGAATGCAGTTTATGGCACTGATAATTTCTATAGTAATCTCATCAATGTGCTTTGCAATTGAGCGATGATTGACAAGGAGATATATCCGGTTCCTTTCGGAGCAGTTTCTGATTAGCTTCTTGGCCTCTTCTGTCTGATGGTTTAGAATATCCAGAAAAGTTGTCAAGCCTTGAGAGGCGGGGGTGTCCTTCCTATTTAGCTCGCGCAAGAGAGGAACGATCCTTTCCAAGTAGGACGAAAGTTGGGTGAATCTCTTCTTAATGGGGATACTATCAGAGTTTGAAACTATCTCAATGATGGCCTCTATTGTCTGAGAAACGGCATCCAGAACCGTACCAAGAGACGAACTAGTTATGATGTCCATTACCATGTTCACCAACAAATTAACACACGGGAAACCGATCCCACCCTTATCAATCAACAACCTAATGCATATACCGCATCATCAGTCATCATTCACAAAAGCACCAACAATTAATTTGTGTTTATCTTCTCCATACCCCCAAACAGAATAAGTAAGGTGCAACATACAATTCACATCCAAACATTGGCAATAAACCTTACTCTACATCTTCTCTTTTAACTTTTAAGTCATAATGAATGAAATTCATTAGCAGTTAACATAATTAATTGACTAAATTCATTCACACAGCACAGAATCGAAGGTATTGAATCGAATCCAATTACAAGCATAATTTTTGTCATTCCATATCTAAGCAAAGACCATAAAAGTCTAACAGTAATTGACAATAAAGGAGAAAGCTGACCTGGGATTCCCCCAACGACTTGCCCAGAAAGAAGTTTGCTCATATTCATCTAGGATTGGGATTTCCTAGGTGGGAAAGTACAGAGACTATGTATTTATGAGGTGAGTTCCAAGACGATGCCACGAAATTCTAATGAAGAGAGTGAATCCATGCTTGAGAAAACAGTGTTGGAGTATTGATTAGACTGATATTTAATTTACACCGTAACGACTTGTGATTTATTGGTCTTTGAATTGAAAGCAACTGACTAATTTCACCCTTTACTGTTGTTATTCCTTGCAAATTGCAATAAACGGAGTCATTTTGGAGCTTAGTACAATCCTATTTTTAAGTGTTGGCAATTTTGAACAAACTATTAATTGATGTATTTTTTGATTCAAAATTAGATGTAGTTGTCTGACTCTAATTTTGGGCTTGCAGCATGTTAAGTGTTAACGAGAGAATGTTTTATTTTGTGCATGTAACATGAGAAATTTAGAGTGGATTAATCCTTTTGAGTTGGAAATTGGAATAAGAAGCAAAATTGTGGTTGGCTTAAATTTAATGGGGGTGTATTTGGTCAGCTGGCTTATAACACGCTGCCATTTGGCGGAGTAATGACGCGTTTGGCAGCGAGCCTTTACATTTTTCTTGCTTCTTTTTTCTTCTCGTTTTTTTATTTAATAGTTAATTGGCTTGGTGGTCAATGGCCATACTTGTCAGCATGTCACAAAGCCTCGCTGTTATAAAAAGTAGTAAAACTATAAACCAACCCTGTAACATATGAATCTTATAAATCTCATGAGGGTTTGGTAACTTAGTAAAATTGACGAGGAATGACTTTATCTTAAATTTATTATTTAACCAACAACCCCTAAATATATAGAATTTATTATTCTTTTAAAAATAATTAACGTTTTGCGTTGATCATAATAGATTTCTTTTGTTTGATAATTCATGTGTGTGTGTCAAAAAAATAGTATACGTGGTTGAATATTTTCAAAGTTAAAATAACAAAGTCACCATCATGTTTAATATTTGCACGTTTCAAATCTGAAAATCTGTAATGAAATTCATGCAATATCGTCAAAAACATGTTTTTTCCATGAAAAATTGACAGTACATATAAATATAATAATGCAATAATCTGGAGCAAAATTTCAAATATAAATGCAGCAGTCAGCAGACCACCTAGGTACGTGATTTATTGTCCCTAGATATTATGACAAACAAAGTCGTATGGTCTTCAATCATATTATCCCTTTGATATACACTGGAGTTAAAAATAAATCATTTTTAAATAAGTCAATGGTCGCATTTATAAGTATAGAGAATTAATGAATCCCCAACTATATATATATATATATATAAAGACGAGATGAGTTGGTACTTTGGCTTAGTCTTGAAAGGTATGTTTGTTTCGGGATTTAGGTGTGCGGGGGAAGTCATGACTTCGAAATCCTAAGGATTTGAAAATCTTGGTGAATAGTAAAAAATATGTGTTTGTTTTGAGATTTTGATAGGGTGAGATTTTACTTTATGTCAAATCAATGTTTAATAATGATTGATATGATATTATTATATTGTGTTGAGAGTGAGAAAAGTAGTGATGTGATTGTATTGATTTTTTTTGAAAAATAGGGGTGTAGGTGTACTTTATAGGAGATGATTTTGAAGTCTAATTTTAAATCTCAAACTATAATGGGACGTGATTTTTAAAGTTCTGAGTCCATCTGGGTGAGTCCAAAACAAACATAACAGTGGAGAAAAGATTCAGGATTCACCAATCACCATTCTCCATTTAGATTATCTCAATTTGTTAAAATAGTTCAAAGAAATAAAAAGAAAAATCAGAAAGAGTGCAGTGTGCTATTTGCTTTGGTTATTGCAAAAGCCCATTTACCAAAGTGAGCCTCATTCTTGAAAGAAATGGGTCTTTCTTACTTGCCTCATTTTTTGTTTTTATTATGGGCTGGCCCAGAACATAAGTAGGCCCATTTTCATATACAACATCACTGACGAAAAAAAGGCGTGTCTATAAACTGTGGGTGCCACCATGATGGCATTCCGCGCCCTAGCTAAAATTTCAAAATCATGAATAAAAAAAAAAAAAAAACATGTGATATCATATGTGAGGAGTCATTCTCCTATGCACCTCATACACCTATTCAAATTGGTGTAATTTGATTCAATTTTAATTTGAATGAACCATGCATTCTAAACCATAATCCATAAACAATGAACCCTAAATCATATATGAACCATTCGGGGGGCCGGGTGAACCATGAACCACTCGTGCCGAATTTGGGTCCAGGTCGAAAAAAAAAATCTAAAACTGAAATTAAAATTAAAAGAAAACTGAAATTGAAAAAAAAAAAAAAAAAAACTAAAACTGAAAAAATAAGAAAAAAAAACTTAAAAATTAAATCAGAAAAATTAAATTAAATTAAATAAGCATCTGAAAAATTTGCCATATGTGAGTGGTTTTTATATCTTCAAAAGCTTTTTCATATTTAAAACTTTATCTGATGGGCCCAAGATGAAATTAATGGAAACTAACATGTTAGCCTTATTAGTCATTTAAACACCCAAATAATCTACTCTTATAAAAGAAAAGGAGGAAAAAGGCCCCAGATAATCGAATTCTCATCCTGGTAATCTACACTGAGCAAAATAAACAAAATCTAGGTAAATGGCATTTGCATGTTTAACCAACCAATCATATATCATGAAATACTATTAGAAAAACACATTCTTGGACAAGGGTCCAGGCTGACTTAAGACCAAAGATGCAAGTGAGTAAAAAAAAAACTATTTAACATTAATTCAGGCCCCACAGCTATTAAAAATGTCCTTCCATCCCTCAAAAAGCATGCCACATTTATTGATGATGTATGTATATTCTGTTTCAAGTTTCACTGGATCATGTAGTCACTATTGTAGTCATTAAAAAAAATGAAAAAAATGTAGTCACTATTGAATTGTACTAGCATGTAACTGAATATCGGGAATATCTCAAAACTTCGTTGAATTATTATGAAATTAAATGGATCTGAATTGAAATCCCCCAAATTTGTAGTAAAATCTTAGATTTACACAGTTTGTTTAGAAAGATTTAGACAGAAATAATACTTATATACAATGAAAAAAAGTGAATACACCCTAGAGCTAGAAGTTCGGCTGAGATTGAGGTAAAGCCAACAAAACAAACACCACCCAAACTTTGCTCTCATTAAATTGTATACATAAATTGTTCTGCCAAAAGATAAAGTCAAAATGGATGTTTGTGAAACCACTTCTTTTTTTGTTGCTTCATTTTACAATTAAATGTGGAAATATGGAAAAGCTACAAACAATTTTTCTGTCTCTCTGGTATTTAATTTAATCACAGTACTGAAAAAAAAGAAATTTAATGGCATTATTCATAACTACGTTAGGCACAACTATTTCAGCCTCTTAAAGGAAAAAGTGTCAAAATTGATTTCATTTATTAACAATCAACCCCCCGGATTGAAATGGTTCATAAGTAGTTGGACTTATGAGTCATCAATCGAATTAATAAAATTCATTTTTTAGAATTTTTGTTTTTCAACTATTTACATAATCTGAATAGGAAGGGTTGAAGTTCCTCTTTAGTAAAAATAAATAAATAAATAAAAGGGCGTACAAATTACATAGCTATGATTGAACTTCCTGTATTTCTTAATTATTAAAATATTTTCCAAATTCTAAATATAAGTAAGTAAAATAGAGAGAGAAGTGAAGTGGATAATCCGGGTGCCTGCAATTACAGTGTGATTGAAAAAAGAGTTTGTCTACTTGTGCCCATCCTTTTTCTGCATTATTTAACCTCCTCTACTTTTAAAAAAAGAAAAAAGAAAAGCGAAACTATAGCAATCCGTTCCAATTCGTGTTTGTAAAAAAGGAAAAATGAATGAAGAAATGAAGGGCGGCGAAATGGAGAGACAGGTTGAAGAAAAGATAGCATATGTGTTCAAAGTAGTGGTGATTGGTGAGTCGGCGGTGGGCAAGAGTCAGCTCTTATCCCGATTCGCCAAGAACGAGTTCTGTCTGGACTCTAAATCCACCATTGGCGTCGAGTTTCAGACAAGAACTGTAAACATTAAATCCAAACTTATCAAGGCTCAGATCTGGGACACTGCTGGTCAAGAGAGGTGAGTTTGTTGTTGATTTGATATCATATATATTTTGGATTGATTTTCGTAAATTAAAGAGCAAGATTTATTGGTATTGGTATTGGTATTGTGAAATCAGGTACAGGGCTGTGACAAGTGCGTACTACAGAGGGGCGCTTGGGGCAATGTTAGTGTACGACGTCACGAAACGACAGAGTTTTGATCACGTGGCTAGACGCCGACAATTCCATTGTGATTATGTTGATTGGTAATAAGGCTGATCTCGGACGGTTACGACAGAGGATGCCGTCGAATTTGCCCAAAATCAAGGTTTGTTTTTCTTCGAAACATCGGCACTTAGTGGGGACAATGTCCAAACGGCTTTCTTTAAACTCTTGGAGGAAATACATAACGTCGTCTCTAACAAGGCCTTGGATAGTAGCAATCTTGTTAAGCCTAACTTGGGCCTGCTTACGGCCTTCAAAATCGATACTATTTCGGGGGCTGATTTTGAAGTTAGCGACATGAAGAAGCTGTCTTCATGTTCTTGCTGAATCTAGCTACTTCCTTTTTTTTCAGTTGAAAATATGCTTGAATGTTTTTATGTGATGATCGGTGTTTAATTATATTGATTTTAAATTCATATGTTGGAGTTGGATAGATACAGAAATATTGTTGCGGTTTCAAATTGAGATTTTTAGATTTGTCTTGATATTTTTTAAAAAATAATCACATCTCAGATCGTTATAACATGTTGGCTGGAAATGAAATTTGAGCAGAAAAACAGAATTAATGTTTTTCTGTTTATCGGATCTACGTCATTTAGCCAGTCATTTGTAATTTGAACAACCAAGATGAATTACGTTCATCTTCTAATCAATTTATCAAAAATGATGTTATCCAAAAATTGAAGACTAATGCAGTCGTATGATATCCAAAAATTGACTAGTTTCTTATAGCAAGTGAAGACTAATGTGGTCATATATACTATTAAAAGGAAATTGAGCTGTCTAGACTCTACTCCAGTTAGGAAATAGGGATGAGCCAGCAAAAGCCATTTGCGCATGCAACTGCTCTCATCCAGGAATCCCCACACAATAATCTATCCGACTATGAGTACGTTTAAGATCTGCATCTTAGAAAAGTAAATGTCGTAACTGAGAATATTTGCTAAGCCACCGTGAAACTGAATTTTCCGGCCTTGTTCAAATTTCAGACGGAATAAGGAGTTTGGTCGTGGATTACCAAAGTGCTTGGAACACAAAAATGCCAACACTAACGAGTGCTTGGTCGGTGGACAACGATAACAAATTTAATTAATTTTGGGTTTTTAGAAGGTGAATCAATTTGACTTTCTCCCAATAATTCATAGTCAAATACCAATGTGTTGTAATTGATTTATATTTAAGTCAATATAACAATAATTCTTAGTTAATTCACACAATATGGGCGATCAAAACAGGAAATGGACACAAGAATTTGTAACCCAATTCGTATTGTAAGGAAGACTACGTCTGGGGGCGTCCAAACCAGGTATTTGTATAATATATGTGCCTAAGCTTCTAAGATTTTCAACCCTCTCTATTTTGGCCATGGTGGCCTATTTAAACAAGGATTCCCGCCTCCCGGGCAGGAATTTACATAAGCAATATGCAATAAATGTGGCTTCAATCCCGCTGGCCGGGAATTCGGCCTCGTCGGGTCAGAGGTCGCTGCATTTAGTGCGCGCTAATTGCGGGGCGGATCTTGCGGCTTGTCGCGCGTTTTCCAAGTGTTGACAGGATCTGCGACCTCTAGCAGCCTATGGGCTACCTGTGAGCTACCTACGACCGGTGGCCTGTGGCCTGCGACCTGTGACCTGTGGCCTACGACTTCACGACCTCCGGCTCGCGGAGTCTTGTTCCGAGTCGCTCTTCCTGGTCGCCTGTAGTGACTTGCAATCCTTGCGACCTCTATGCAAGTCGGGTTTATTCTTCTCACAACAATTGCCCCCAAGAGCGGACTTCGACTTCGTTCGGAGGTCGTTCTCGATCTCTGCTTCAAATAAGACTTGCCTGCTTTCCGCACTTGAGGTCGCACTCTTGGTATCAAGTTTGGATCTTCAACTTCATATTTGCCTTGTCTTAGCAGGCTCGATTCTCCCTCGTGCCCCCAAGTCTGGGGGTTGATCATCTGAGATTGTTATTTGTCGGGATTGAGCTCGTCTAGGGGCTGGGCCTGTCGAGAGTCTTGGTCGGTACTCATACTTTGAGGTGAACCCCTTAGTGCGAATCTTGTCTGTGCTTGCACTTTGAGTTGAATCTCTTTGTGCGAGACTTATCTGTGCTCGCACTTTGAGTTGAATCTCTCTGTGCGAGACTTGTTTGTGCTCACACTTTGAGGTGAACCCCTTAGTGTGAGTCTTATTTGTGCTCGCACTTTGAATTGAATCTCTCTGTGCGAGACTTGTCTGTGCTCACACTTTGAGGTGAACCCCTTAGTGCGAGTCTTATTTGTGCTCGCACTTTGAGTTGAATCTCTCTGTGCGAGACTTGCCTGTGCTCGTACTCCGAGGTGACGAGCCTCTTTGTACAAGTCTTTTCTGTGTTTGTACTCCGAGGTAGCGAGCCTCTTTGTACAAATCTTTTATGTGCTTGTACTCCGAGGTAGCGAGCCTCTTTGTACAAGTCTTTTCTGTATGTGGGCCTTATTTCTTAGGGCATAAGTTAAGTTTGGGATTTGAGTCTATTTAAGTGAGGTCTCTCTAGAATTATTATCATCTTTTGATCATAGTATTGAGCAGTCGTTTGGCTTGTGGCAGAGATTTCTCTGTGGCAAGGATTTATTTCCTTGTGGCTTCTTTTGAAGATTCCTTTCCTTTCGTTTATCAATAAAATTCAATGTTATTTATATTAAATTTCTACCCTTTATATATCAAATTCCTCTGTTCTATCAACGTACAAGATAGTTTCATAAAATTGTATGAGATAGTTTAATGAGACAGGTACAATTTAGTACAAATTAACATTCACTCCTAAAAAAATGTTAAAATGCTATTGCTCAAATAATATTTCGTCTCACCGTGAGAGCGTCTAATGCAAATATGATGGGTTGGAAGCAATGTTTTTAAACCCGGACCGGTCATCGAACCGGACAATGAATTGGGTCACTGGGTCAGTGGTTCAACCGGTTGAACCGTTGAAAAAAAATCAGGTAACTCGGATATCTTTATATATATATATATATATACACATATTACATATAATATATATTATATGTATACACATCATAAAATTTGTATAAATTGTAAAAATAAATTTATTAAACGTATTTACATAGAGGTAGATTTAATAAATGCTGACACATTATTACAAATGTGTTAATTGTTATATACTATCAATTACCATCTACTCATACCATTTACATTTACAAATATTCATATTCTAAAGCCCAAAAACAAAACCATTAGTAGAAGCCCATTACAAGTTCTGTTTTTACCCAAACCCTAATATATAATACAATTACTCTTTCTCACAGTCTCACTACACTATCTCGGCAGTCTCTCTGTTCGAACCAGTGTCAGCAAATTAAAAATATTAGACACACGGGTGGGGTGATTGAAGGTGTTCTCCTCATTTTCACGCCTCTTCTTTTTCTAGAAGAAATTTGTCTTCTCTCTCATGACATCTATTGTGAATAATGGCTGTACAAATGGATCGCCTTCGACAATGTGATTTTCCTCCTCCTCCTCCTCCTCCTCCTCCTCCTCCTCATTTTTTTTTTTTTTTTTTCGACAATGTGAAAACCGATTTTTTTGAGTTACTGGTTCACCGGTTTAACCTGGGTTTTTACTGGTTCAAGGCGGATCACAGTAAACCCGGTACATTAAGAGAACCGGACCGGTGTCGTGATCGGTTCCCGGTTAACCCGGTCGAACTGCCGGTCCGGTCCGAGTTTAAAAACACTGGTTGGAATCAGTGTTTTTAAAATCGGACCGGTCATTGAACCGGACAAAGAATTGGGTCATTTGGAGTTCTTGGTTAAATAAATGAGCAGATTGGAAAAAACCCGGATAACTCGAATATATATACATATAAATATTATATATATATGCACATCATAAAATTTGTATAAATTTTGAAAATAAATTTATTAAATGTATTAACATACATCACAAATGTGTAAAACGTATGGATATAATAATATATTTAAATAAATGATTTAATATACTTATTATGTAATTTAATAAATGCAAATCATAACAACTAAAATTAATACAACTAGTAATAGGGAGCGGATCCGGTCCTGTACAGGACCGTGTTGTCCGCACCAAATGCTGCCGTTTCACCCTCATTTTTCTATCTAATGGTTTTTTTTTATTCTAAATATTTATAGAACCAACCATAGATACCCCCACTTTCTCATACCTAGGGGTGAGCATTCGGTAAAAACCGAATCAAACCGAATCGAATTAACCGAATTTCACACCAAAATACACCGAAATCGAACCATTTAAGCCTAAAATCGTTTTTTCGGTTCGGTTTCGGTTTAAAACCGAAAAAATCGAAATTTTAACATTATTGAATTAAGTCATTTAATAACACAAAAATTCGGATATATATAATAATAATAATATATATATATTAAATATATTATATATATAATAATATATTTATATAATATATTAAATATATTATATATATATATATATAAGTAAATATTTCGGTTCGGTTCGGTATATTTACCGAAAAAACCGAACCGAAACCGAACATCAATTTTTTTAAAATGCAAAATCGATCCCGAACCGAATTTATATTTCGGTTCGGTTCGATTCAATTTTTCGATTTTTACCATATTCTGCTCACCCCTACTCATACCACACTTAAAACACGCGGCCAACTACTTTTCTTTTGTCTAACTTTTTATTTTACTTATTCTAATTTTTTTTTCCGTAATAACTTTTTTGTTTTCTCATTATTTAAATTACAAACCATCTCTAGAGGTAAAAAAAAAAGCACAAAATTGAAAAAGCAAAGGATTATGAAATAACAGTACTGTTATTCCCAAATTATTTATGTGATTTTCTCAATTGTATAACTTTCTCACTTTTTATTTTTGTATGCAGTGATATTGTTTTGTTAAGATTGATATATTGAGTTATTTCTTTTAAACAAATTTTTGTATGCAGTGATATTGTTTTTGTTAAATAATTTTTTAAATAAATACATAAATATTTTTAGAAATTATATTATTTTCGAAAGAACACTCTCCATGAATCATGTCTATATATGAACTTTATTACTATTATGTGTAAAAATTATTATTGTTATGCACAAAAACTGTCATTACTTAAAAGTATAAAATATTTTTTAAACAGTGAGAATTTTTGTGCATAACAGTGATAACTTCTATGCAAAACAGTTAAAATTTTTATACATAACAATAATACTTAAAAAAATTGAGTTCACGATGAACTTGGGTTCACACAAGTTTTTGTCTAAATAAAATATATAAAAATAATAAGGGATGGGTTTATAAATAGCCTAACATAAAAATAATTTTTTTTTGTCATAAAATTTATAATCATTCCTTTTTAGCCAAGAGAATATATTTTTTTTCTAACTTTACCCTTTTTTTTTGCTTTCATTATTTTAGTTCGTTCTACCATATATACACCCCGTACCAACATTATTTCAGCCCGTACCCTTCAATTAACCCCGTACCACTATCATTTCAGTGTGTAAATATCGTTTTAGTTCGTACCACCATTTTATCAACCCCTTACCACTATCACTACCGTACCACATTTATTTCAACCCCGTACCACCTTATTTTAATATCATACCACCATTATTTCAGTCCGTACCATAATTTAATTCAACTTGTACCATCATTTTTAAATTTGTACCACAATTTAATTAATTTCGTACTATACTATATTAATACCGTACCACAGTTTTTTTTAATTTTTTATTAACTTCTTTAAGGGTATAATTGCCTAAAAATTAATTCTCTTGGTTTAAAAAGAATAAAATAAATAACCTTGATAAAAAAGAACTTTTTAAATGAGAAGAGACTAAAAATGAGGGTTTTTCAAATATAATAATAGATTTGACATGTTCAAATTTAAGGTACTATCCAAATGATTTTGCAAAATTTATAATTCATAACTAATAACATCATATAATATGTATATCTATTAAAATTAGTAGTCCTACACGAAGAAAAAACACACAACAAAAGGAGTGGCATGGAAGATAATAGAAATATGATGGCGGTATAATAGAAATATGATGGCCTGGGTTCTACAAATATTAAAAACTAGAAAAAAAAAGCGAGAGAAAAGAAAAGGACAATGAAATGGCAGCGTTTGGGGCGGACTGCACGGTCCTGTACAGGACCGGATCCGCTCCCCTACTAATACTATCAACGGCTGTTTACAAATAAGAAGCCCAAAACAAAATTCTTAATAAAAAGCCCATTACAATTTATTTTTTACCGTTACCCTAACAATATATAACAACTACTCACACAATACTTCATCGCCTCTATGTGCGTTTAAAAAAACCAGACTCATTTACAATTTATTTTTTACCGTTACCCTAACAATATATAACAACTACTCACACAATACTTCATCGCCTCTATGTGCGTTTAAAAAAACCAGACTCATTTCTCGGGCGTTGTGAGAGTGATAACAGTTTCTTCTTACGCTCTCTCTGGAAATAATTTTCTTTACTCTCGCAGAATTAATTTTCGTCCCTCTCAAGAAATCTATGGATGTGTGGATGTATGTATGAATAGCAAGTTGTACCTTTCGACACAGCTGATCTTCTTCCCCTCTTTTTTCCTTTTTTTTTTATTTTTTTTAAATTACAAAAACCGGTTTTTTTGGGTCGACCGATTCACTGGTTAACCCGGGTTTTTACCGGTTCAAGGTGGATTAGAGTAAACTCGGTACTTGATAAGAACCGGACCGGTACCATGCCCGGTTCTCGGTTAACCCGGTTGAACGGGCCGGTCCGGTCCGGGTTTAAAAACACTGGTTGGGAGCAATGTTTTTAAAACCGGACCGATCATCAAACCGGACAATTAATTGGGTCACTAGTTCGACCGGTTGAACCGTTTTAAAAAAATAGGATAACTTAAATATTTATTTATCTATTTAATATATATAATATACACACACATAAAACATCATTAAAAAAAAAAAAATTGCTAAAACCGAAATATTTACTTATTTTGGGCCCAAAGTTGGGGTTATTTGATTACTTATTTTGGCCCAATTACATGTATCTCCGCCCCAACATTCATATAAAGTACAAAGTACAAACCCTACAATTGCAAGTCGCCGTCTTTTCTGTCTTCTTGTTTCTTCTGCTCCTCTTCAATGAGTCCCTTCTTCTTACTTTATTTCGTTTATAATTTCATAAAATTGAGATCTAACCTCACATATATTTTACATATATAATGGTGTTTGGTATTTAAGCACTTTATCCATGATTGAGAAAGTCACAAATGTACTATTGTAAGCAATGGAAATGCGTCTGTTGTTTTGATTTTTGGCCTTGATTCAGCGATATGTTATACAATGGTTGGTATTTCTTTCTTTTTTTTCTTTTTTTTTTATTAAATATATAAAAGAACCGGTTCGCCGATTTACTGGTTCAACCCGGTTTTTGACCGGTTCTGTACGGTCCTGTCCGATTTAATCTAAAACCGCTCTAAGCTGATAACCGGACCAGCATCATGGCCGTTCCGGTTAACCTGCGGGTTTAAAAACACTGGTTGGAAGGTGTAAAAAATAGAGTCCGTTGGTACGCTGTGTGGCAACGTTAAAAACGAAAAAGTGGGGGTATATAATACATTACATGTGACCCGCAAAGATGTAAAAGGAACAAAAGCAGATAGAATCGAGTGGTGAGCAAGCAAAGAAAAGCCAGCTCTCTGGAATCTCAATCTATCTCGATTGATTTGTGTCGTTTACGCTTAAAATGTCGGAGGTGCCGGCATATGAACATGACCAAGGATAAATTAGAATAAAATGTAGCAGCATTTTTGCGCCCGCAGAATTGTGTGTTGACATTTGAAAAGAGCAAGGGTGCAATTAGAGTGGTTAATTTGGTGTGTTGTTGACAATAGTTTGTTCACTGTGTGAGTAATAAATAAATAAATGTGCGAAGAATAAAGATGGGCCAATGCATTTTCTAGTTTCCAGTAAGGAGAAAGGGGGATCAGAAGTGATACCATCCGTAAATAAGACAAGTTTAATGTTGTTGTGTGTTGCTGAATCTGATACGTTTCTTTCGAATTCATTCTCCTAATGGCAAATGTCATGTTTCGTGCTTCTTCTTTATCTCCTTTCCTCTATAAATATGAGATTTTAATGATTGCCATTACATCACATCTTTTTAGTCAGAAATGGCAAGCCAACGTCCACCTGCATGGTTTCGATTATCATCCATGCGCGCGGCTGCTCCTCCGCCTCCTGCCCCTGCCCCTGCCCCTGCCCCTGTTCGACCTATAGCTGCTCCAGTTCCAGCACCAGCTATTGTGCGACCTGCACTTCCGATTAGACCTCAAGCTCCACCACCCACCTGTCGCCTCTCTTCCACCATCGTCCCCTGTTGCTGCTCCTGCACCCACTCCTGTTGCAGCACCAAGGTCCCCTGCACCCACTCCTGTTGCTGCCCCTGCACCCACACCTGTTGCAGCACCGAGGTCCCCTGTTGCTGCCCCTGCACCCACACCTGTTGCAGCACCGAGGTCCCCTGTTGCTACCCCTGCACCCACTCCTGTTGCAGCACCGAGGTCCCCTGTTGCAGCACCGAGGTCCCCTGTTGCTACCCCTGCACCCACTCCTGTTGCAGCACCGAGGTCCCCTGTTGCAGCACCGAGGTCCCCTGTTGCTACCCCTGCACCCACTCCTGTTGCAGCACCGAGGTCCCCTGTTGCAGCACCGATTCCAACGCCACCAAGGTATCCGGTCGTGCCTCAGCCATACCCACAAAGCCCTTCAGTTCCGCCCCCATCTTCCCCGGTAACAAAAGCAACCTTAACAACTTCCACAAATATTCAACAACCATCTCCTTCTCCCAAGACGCCGTTATCTCCATCTTCATCAAACCCAACTTCTCCTACTCTCCCAAAACATTCTCCAACCCTCAATTCCAATGACAAGGCCTCCGCAACACCTGAACCATCTCCCAAAATTCTCAAACCTTGGGAAAAATCTCCTTCTCCTTCTCCAATTATCAAGCCTTTACCTAACCCTCCCTCCCCTTTATCACTCCCTCCTCCACAAATCAAAACATTCGAGCCAAGAATCATCGACCAAAAGAACGTTCTTGTGCAGGATAAGCCAATGAAAACGCATAATACTCACAACAAAGGAAAGAGACAAGTAGCAGCCAAAGATAAAAAAGTGTCGGATTCAGAAGAATTGGGAATGAGGGTGATCAAAATTGCAGGTGATAACAGAGGAGCTGTCATGGAAATAAGCTCTGCTCGCAAGAAAAATCAGCAGCTGCTCGGAAACCCCCACACCCTTAACAAGAATGGAGCAGAAGAAGGAAAATATAATAACAAAGAGAAATCTGAAAAAGCAACTACGACATTGTTGAACAGCAATGTTCAGGGGATCAACAATTCCATTGTGTTCAATACCAAATGTCACCACAATGATCCAGGCATTCATCTCTCTCGGCTCATCAAGCACAACAAGGACTAATTACAAATCTTCATCCACAAGTATCATCTTTTCTTGGGATTTCATTTGGACTTGGACTTGGAGTACTAGGGTTTGGAATAATAAACTTTTTCACTTGATATCGGGTGATTTAAAAAAAAAGTTATTGTTTTTTTTATTTTTTAAGTAATGGGCGTGGATTCTGATTCTTGAGATTGTAATCCACTTTATAGTGGATGGCAGCTCAAGGGCATTACACATTCTGCCCTCTTTCATTCATATGCTTCTATTTCTTGTATTCAATAAATTATCATGTGTTTTGAGCAGTAGCTACATCCATATTGTGTTTTATTTAATTCTGAGCTAAGTAAGTATAAAATGAAATTCGTAGATATCATTTGGATATTCATATAACTATAACCGTTGCATACCTGATAGTATATGTACATCCATGTATAAATTTGATTCAAGAAGAAAATATTCAAGGAAATATATGGGCCAGTGCATATGTTTGTGATGTAAAAATATGTCCTATCAGGTATCAGGAGGCCCAATAAGGAGAACATGTAAATCAACTTTTGATGTTACTCATTTAAAATAATTAACAAAATCGCAAAATGTAGGATTCGCTACTGAATTCCGCAATTACATATTTACATTATTTAACCTTAAAATTTGGGTATTTATAGCCTATAATGGAGGACAAGTCAACATCGATATATCTCTTCCATCTACGCTCTCAACAACACTTATGGCACCATCTATATTGACCCAATCCATTATGCTTCCCACATTTCTTGTAACAAAATAAAAACACGTTTTTCTTAAAAATTTAATTGATTCAAACTGATTTATAGACTAATTAATAAAAAAATTAAAATGAAGTTAAATAATTTGTGTTGGTAGGTTAAATGTTAAAAAAATTGATTTTTTTTTTTTTTTTTTGCAAAACCAAAGTTGAAGTTACCCACATTTGCAATTGCATGGGGTTGAATTTCTAATTTTCTTCTTCTTGCGTGAGTTTCTCGAGAACATTTAGCTACTAGTATGATTATATACTTATATTTTTAAGTGTTCTCTATAAAAATTTCACATTGACGAACAATATAACTTGAAAAATAAACTCAAAATAAATTCCTTATTTATTTAATTAATGTAAATTTGATTGGTCAAACCAATTTGATTTACTAGTCATTTTAATTTAATTTAATTGATTCAATTTGACAAATTTGTCCGATTTGATTAATCTTTTTTATTCTTTTCCATTTTAACGTGATAAAAATTCGATTTTAATCTTATGTTTTTACACATATATTCGCCTACAAGTGAAAAATTCAAGTCATCTATTTTGGATTCTCTTTCATTAAATTGCTCTAAATGTTTAATTGCTTGGAAATATATAGTTTGATTTTGAAAGGGGTGATTAAATATTTTTGTTTTTTTATTAATCGCATGTAATGGGTAAATAATTAATTAGTTGGTGAGGAGATTGCTGAAAAGAAAGATCCATACAAATGCGGGTGTTACTAACACTACTGAATCTGCATCACTTCTTTCAACTCAAGGTGCCACATTTCGATCTCTCTCTTACCCCCATATTTTATTTTAGACTATACACACATCGGTCTATAAATTTACTTATTGTTTTTTAATAATAAATTTTAATATATAAAGTGTCATATTTCTTAAAGAGATTGACTTCATATTTTTTCTTAAAATATCATACTTTAGTTCACATATAGTATGGATTACACGAAAATAAAATTAATGTTATAATTAGTCGTACAAGCTGGCTAGATAGGAAATCAGACAATTCATCTTGTATGCCCGATCAAAAAAAAAAAGACAATTCATCTTGTCAATATCATACTACATCCGTCCTGATTTTATTTGGTCATTTCACTTTTTACTCTTGTTTTAGCAAGCGAATTGTTTATTAGTATATAAAATGATAAATTGACTTTTAAGGAGACGTAGGATCGATAGATGAGGGATAGGACTATCATATCACACCTTAAAAATCTCTTCATCATTTCAAATACTAATAAACAACTCGCTTCCTAAAACACGAGCCAAATAGTATTTGGACAATCTAAATCAAGACGGAGAGAGTAGTTTTTTTGTGTTAACATTAAAATTTAAGACAAAAACTCGTATGAGACGGTCTCAAGCATAAGACGGAAGTACAATTTAGTACAATTAACATTCACCCCTCCCAAAGTGTTAAAGCGTCAAAATTTAAAGGGTCCTATGTAGTACTAATGTAAAGATAGGAAATTTCCAAATATTATGGAAAGATCATAAAATATATTTTTTGATATTGTACTCCCGAGATTGTAAAAACAAATATTTTAACGTCTTTTCTATATACCAAATTGAGACTAGTTTTTTAATTTTTGATTAATCCCTTTTGTTTCCACTTTTATTCTCTTTTGTTTTACAATTGTATATAACTTATGGATCGATGTTGGACGTTAATTTTTACTCTTACAAAATACATTGATATGTATATATGTATTTTAAATGAAAATGAGTTAATTGCTTCTTTTTTTTATCACACCGTTTAATTTCTTGGGAAGAAAATGTTTAGCCGCCTATTCTTTTTCAATGTGCAGTTGATATCATGAAGCTTGATGGGTAGTAAATCTCAGTGTTCTGAATGAGTCTATTTTTCTCTCAGCTATGTGAGGAAATTTCTGTTTATTTTTCTTCTTTTGGATTTATTCTATGCTAAACCTTCTTTTGGTTATTGGATTGTATGAAATAAAGTTAATTGTGTCACAAAGATGTCGAAAATAATGTTCTATTTGCGATATTTCTGGCTTATATACTCATCATATTTTTGCTAAGTCGTGTGCATTTATTATTAAGGTTTCCTGTTGACATTTAGATACTGATATAATTAATATCTCCACTATATAGTAGTATAATCAAACACTCTACTAAATTAATCCTTTTAATTCCTAGTTTTACTAAGGGGGTGTATTCAATTGGGATTCTATTGGATTTTTTTGGACTTTAAAAAGTCTGTGGATTTAGAAAATCCGTAGACTCCATGCAGAGTTTGACTAACTTTTTTTATTAATTTATATGAATTTCCATAGACTTGATAGGATTGTCGAATACACTATTTTTTATTGATTTACAACCATGGTTCAGTCTGAGGCCAAAGTTCAAAAGTTCATCTTTGTTTATGAGTTCTTTACATTGAAAGTCTTCCTAGTTACTTGATCATACCTTTATTAGTTCATCTCGTCGTTGAGGATCGATACCTGCTACACCAAATATCATTTTCTGAGCAGATACATCCATCTGAATTGGAACCTCGAAACCAGCAAAAAGCAACCTCTTTTCTCCACTGGAAATTAGTAAATTTCCACAAATCAAAATCAAATATCATTTGCAATTATGATTCATTATTAGCATTTGCTTCTTTGAGTAACAATTAACCAGTCACAAACTTTTTATTCCTCATTCAATTATTGTAGCTATGATAAAAATATTGTAGTTGAACCAGCACTATACCAACCTCCAACAACCACAACAAAATTCCAAGAATTTTGTAACCTATTCTACGCTAGTAATTTCTTAGCTTTTTAAGAAAGAATCTCAATCGGAATCAAATTGCTCAAGACCTTTCCTTTACATATTGCAAATTCCAATCATCATTTTCACCCAAAACACATATTTATGTAATAAGCAAAAAAATAAAAAATCCAACATTGACGAACTTCGCCGCCAAGATAAGCAAGGTCACCGGAAGCAGTCAAATCGGTGTCGTAAAATGTTGATCCACGGCTTCCTGCGCCACCATGTGCTTCCCTCCTAAAATTTTCAAAATTGTTGTTTTTCCTACACTACCGCCACACAATAATCAATCAATCATCATTCACAAATATGATTGAATGTTACATATATTTACTGCATAACTGTTCAATAATTCGTACATGTTACATTGTAGTTAATTTAGTGATACCAGATCACAGAAGATTAAATTAACAGTCTCTTGTAACTAAAAGTACGTCATTCACGACCTAGATGGAAATGAACAACCCATCGTGAAAGGTTGAGGTGTAAGGCTCGATTGGTTTGTCTTGACCAAGAGATTACACTAGTGCATGACCGATCTTGTTGAATAGGATCTCTGAGGAGGATAAATTCTTCAGAACTGAACAAGGAAGAATTAGACCTCAGTGGTTCGTTGTTTCTTAACCTTCGTCCCTTAAATAGGATCACGTGGGATTGGTAACTATTGCTTTGACTTATCATGGGTAGCGAATCAGAGAGATTCAATACTTTTTATCTTGGGCAATATTATTGGTCACATGTGATTGCTAAGATTTAATACGAAGAAACGTGTGCAAGTACGCTTGTTCGATTTTCCCCCTTGGGAGGTTCATAAGCTTTATCATACCAAATCTTGCAAGTGGGATTAGTTTCCGGTATGGATAATAATGTTGAACCGTTCCTCGACCAAGGACAAAAGATGTTAATTAATGGAAAGCTATTTCAGTGGCTTGAAATAATTAATGGGCTAGATAATCTTAAACACGGGAAATAATGACCGGGAGCCATATTGACTGTAATATGGGTTAAGATGAATAGTGCAATATTAATTATGTAGTGGGATTAATTAATATTTATGGGCTTGAATTATATTGTGGCTCAATATTAGATATTCAAGGTCCATCAGAAGGTCCAATCTTAATTCTCCTAAAGGTCCCCTGAGTAGCCCAACAAATAGTCCAATAACTGAAAAAGGTGATTAAAATAAAATAAATATTGTTGCTTATTTTTCCTCTAAATTTTCGAAATTTATGGATAAAAGAGGGAGAAAGATTTTCTTTGAATTTTGTTATGGAATGAAGATATGTATTCTTGGAATACAAGATTATCTCATTAAATTCAAGAAATCTCTCACTTGATTATTCATGAAGGTATTTCAAAATTTTTGAATATAATGGGCAAGAAAGATTTTCTTGATTTTCTTGAAAAGATATTATGGAAGATATGTATTTCTTGAAATACAAGAATATCTCATAAATTCAAGAAGATCCAAATCTTGGAATCTTGCAAGACCATTTTTTCGAAAATTCCATAATAATTGAGGAGGTGTGATTTTTTGGAATATTTTAATTATGGGAAAAAGAATATAGGAGATATATTCAAGATTTCTTGGTGATCAAGAAAAGTCTTTTCCCACAATGATTTTCTACTGAAAAATTCGACCACCTCTCTCCTATAAATAGGGGATGATTGTTTCATTCTCAAGTACAATTCCATGTGCTGGAAAAATTAGCAAATCCACGAAAGTGGTGCAACAAAGTTTATTTTTTTTCCTTTTGTTAATTGTTCGCGAGTATCCTTCCACCGGATTGTCGAGCAAGGGCTAAGGGAATACTTGGGAAGTCCTTTTGGTTAGTCCGTCCAACCGAATTCACTGTCATCCCGAGAGATACGTTCACGTAAACCCGTAGATTCCGCATGCGTAGGTTTTACGTGGCTTATTATATGCATGATATGTTGTTGCAATTATTATTTGAATTAATATAGGATTAATTCATGCTAGTAATAATTAAATGATTAAATTTGTATTTAAATATTCACCCCGAATAGATATGTGCAACTCATTCCCAACACGAACCAACGCCATTGGAGCCGACGAGAAGGCAGCGGTCTCTGGGGAATAGCGAGATGGAGAAATCCTCAATCAAAGGTTTGGCGCCCGGCGGAGGATGGTGGGCCGCGACAATAACAGGAGAACAACGAAGGTTTTTCTTCTTCTGACCTTTCGTCTTCAGAGTTCTCTGAGAGAACACGTACAAATTTCTGGTTGTTAGAAGAAATTTTGGAGAGTGAAATCTATTTATATTTTTTGAAGATAATCAAAGAAAATTCATAGAGTATTAAAATCCATAGACTGTTGAATACCTAAAGATTTTTTTTAAGACTTTTTAAAATCCGTATTGAATATCTTATGATTTTTAAAGACTTTTGAAAATCAGAATTAAATATCCCCAGACTTTGAAAGTCTAAAAAAATCCTACGGACTCATAAGAATCATTTCACGGGTACCTTTTTATTTCTTTTAATAAAAATTGACCAAGTTGATTTAATTGATTATCCGGACTATTTAGTAATTTTAGGGAGTAGAAGTTGTAAAATGGATTAATTGAAAGAAAAAAATTCACGGTAAATATTCATTAACTTTTTCAATTATAACCTATATCATACTATAATTTTACATTTAATTGTGGCATTCTCATTAGACACGTCTTGTATCCGTTATCAGTTTGACAATCTAAGGATGCCGTCACCATAGATCGACATCCACCTCTCTCAAAGTGTTAAAGCGTCACTATTCATATTATATTATGTCTCTCACAAATGTGTCTCCTTGCAATAAACGTTGTAAAATAGGTGGTAGAATAGGGTGGTTGTAACACCTCAAAAATTTCAAGTTAGTTATACTTTTTTTTAAACATTCTATAATGACTATTCCAATACGGTTAAAATTCAAGCCTATCTTTTAATATTTTTTAAAAGATATTGTTATCAAAATTTTATAATTTTCCCAAGTTCTTTTCATGTCTTTATAAAATTTATAAATGATTTAAATTTCAATCTTTATCTTCAAGAAAATCCTTTCATGATTCAAAATTTAATTCCTTGAAATATTGATTTCAAATAGAGCACAAAGACACTCAATCTTGTTTGTTTAAATTCAGCATGCGTATTTATAACACCATGATTATTGATTTTTTAAAAATAAAAATCCATAAATTCTTCTATTTCTTTTAAATTAATTTTCGAATCCAGCCACCATCCAAATTTTGTATACAAATGAGGATGTAATCTCCACTGTTTATTTTAATTGTTATTATTATTATACTAAGTTTATTTATTCAATTATTAGATTAGATTTTATAAAAGATATAATCAAATTTTTATTTTTATCCACAAGAATATCAAATCTCAAGATTTTCATGATAAATTCAAATCTCAATTTCACTAGAAAATATATTTTTCTCTCCTATAAATATAGGATAGGATCTCTTCTTTTGAAATTATAACACACAGAAAAATATTTTTCATGCTTTTCGTACAACCCATGGATTTTTGCAACAAGATTAAAGTTTCATTGCATCATTTGCATCCACGACATTAATTCGTGGTGGGGTTTTTATTTGATTTGTCACTTTTAAATATTCGTGTCAATTTTATTATTGCTTGCTACATCTTACAGTATATGTTAATAAGGTTGATTTATCCAACAAGCTTAAGGTTAACCTAGTCAATAAGCTTAAGTTATTAAGGTTGGTTTATCCAACATCCTAAGGTTGGTCTTGCCAACAAGATTATGAAATTGTATGTATGTCTATGAGTTTATAATTTTATTTACATGCTATGTTTGACTGTGACAAAGTGAGAGAATCGCACTAAGCTAGTGGTTTTGTTCACCCCAATCTTATTAACATTTTACAGATTAAGAAGGAGTGCGGTGGAGGGACGGTGGATTGCCTCAAGTGGTTAATTAAATTTTAATTAAATTTTACTGTTTATTTTTAAATTGATTCATGATTAATCTACATTCAAATTGTTAGCTTTAGAATTTGAAAGTATTTTTATTTAAATAAGGACAAATTGCAAAAACATGACTTATCTTTGCTCCTTATTGCACTTCAAGGACCCAACTTTAGACTTTTGCAGGGTAGGTACTTAAATATCAATTTATTGCAAAAAAATGACTCGGGCAATTTTAAGACAAAAAAAAAGTGTATTTCCACATATTTTTTTATATACCACTTTATAAAAATAATGATATTTTAAAAAAATACAATAAATACTAATAATGAGTTAATGACTGCTAATATATATTTTTTTAAATGTAAATAAATATATTAAATACAACGAGTACAAATACTCAAACAATTATAGACAAAACCTTATAGTAGAAAATATCGAATAAGTAGTTCGAAGAATTACAAAGAAGAACTATTAATTAATATTAAGTGACATACTGTACCGTATCGAAAATAGTGACGCATATCATATATCGTACCAAAAAAAATTTATATTTAAAAATTTATATCATTTTTTGTATACCAAAATTCGGCATACAGAAAATTTCGATGAATAAAACATATTTACCTACCGTACTGAAGTTTTCGATATCTAAAAATTTCAATTGGTGTCAATATATATTGTCACATACCAAAATTTTGATATACTATGTCATACCGAAATATCAGTATACATAATTTTTTTAACACCGAAATTTTTTGGTATATTAAAATATTAAAATTTTAGAATGCATATTACCATATTGTACCGCAGTTCACGGTATATTGAAAAAATTGACATTTTTGGTATTTTTCAATTTGATAAACGCAGTATACCAATTTTTTTCATTAGTTTTCTACCCCTTACTGTGAATATAAAGGAGTGAATTTTAGAAAAGAACACAAAAGTTGAGAACACATTTTTTTTATTGCCGTAATACTTTATTTTTTATTTAGGGTTGAGAACAAAAGAAGCTAGATGCAAATTGGAAAAAAAAAACCATTATTTTGTCTTAAAATTGTCCGGGTCCTTTTTTTGCAAGAAATTGAGAGTTATGTATCTACCCTGCAAAAGT
Source organism: Stenogyne calaminthoides (assembly GCA_037126765.1). Taxonomy (NCBI): domain Eukaryota; kingdom Viridiplantae; phylum Streptophyta; class Magnoliopsida; order Lamiales; family Lamiaceae; genus Stenogyne; species Stenogyne calaminthoides. The sequence goes on from JBBCBC010000048.1 coordinate 1,237,983, forward strand.
ATAAAGTTAGGTCCTTAAAGTGCAATAAGGGACAAATATAAGTCTTTTTTTTTGCAATTTGTCCTTTAAATAAAAATCGCATCCCTGTTATTGCATTAAATCTTGTTTGAGACAAATAAATTTTTAGTGATTCATTATAAGGTTCAATAATATTTTATGTTTTAATATTTACTTCCGCTGTAAATTCTTATAAAATTTATGTATATGAAAATCGGGATGTGACAGTGGTTTTGTCAAGATGAATCAATGATGGTAATAACAATGCAAGTAGATGTCAAAAAATGTGAGAGATGATTTTTTTTCACTATTTTCTTAAGTTCAAGCTGCAATCTAAGATTCACACAAAGTATGTGATTTTTTTAATTCGCCCTAATAATGTAATTTTATTGTTTTACTAAATTAATTAACTAGGCAATTAATCCAAATTGCGGGTGAGAGAGAAACAAGCTGGAAGGATTGGGTAGGATGTATAGGTACTCAAATTTTTTAATAATGTAGTGTCGGATACTTCGTAGGTATTTAGGTACGAGGATACTGGTGGGATACGCACCCGATACGTTATATGGCGTGTCCCAATTAAAAATATTAATAATAATTTTGGGTATCGTGTCGGACACGGCTGATCAGCGTGTCGGACATAGACTGGGTACACGTGTGGTCAAATTTAATTTTTTTTTTTGATTTTTTGCCTTGATATAAATTTATTTTATGAATATTGACTTTCTCTATTACTCACACTGTCACACTACTGTCAAATTATTTGTCGTTCACATATTTTATTACGATGTTCATCTTATTTTTCATTTTATATTTGTTTAAGTGTTAAAAAAATTGCATAAGTTATAAAGACACGTATTTTCAAAAAAAAAATTGTAGTCCATCTCATGTTTACTACTTGGCCTACAAAAAGTGTTTTCTAAAAATTTAATTTGTAATAATATTTAAAATTGGTGAATTATTTGTAGTAATCCAAAATTCTAGATTATATTTCGTACACTTAAACGAAAAGTGAGATTTAATTTGCAATTAAATCTTATTATTTTTAAATATGTAAGACAAAGTCTCAAGTGCAATTGGTGCACGAATTACTCGCCCCAACCCTACCCATGTATCTATAGAATATGTCTAATATATTTAATATGTCAAATATTTTTTATAAATGGGGCATACACAAGGGTGAACAAGAGAGTCAATCAATATGTAATTGTAGTAAACACTAAAAAGAGACCTGCAGATATAATTGAAAGACAAAAACAGATATATAGGCGCGGTTAAATGTTTATGAACTCGGTTATTTAAATATCAATTTATTACATCTGAAAACTCTCATTTATTATGTATAAAAACTATCATTTATTATGAACAAAAATAATCACTGTTTAAAAAATGTTTTATATTTTTAAACAATGAATTTTTTTGTGTATAATGATAATTCTATATTTACACATAAAAAATAGTTTTACGCACAACCCTGCTCATCTTAGTGTTACTCTAATTGAAAAGTGTTTAATTCCTAGCCACTTAATTTGTCTGTTGAGGACGCAATCTAATGTGGTGGATGGCATCTTAATTGGAGGTTATTTTGTTGCAGGTAGAAAGTCTTTTTCCATCAAATATATTAATTGATCTACATGTCTCTCATTATAAGTATAACTGTCTGAATTCCAACCAGGTGGTTTACCCTGGTTATTGGGCTTTTCAATTGAGTGAGAGACTTAGGTTTGATTTTTTTTGGGAACGAATTGGAGTATGGGAGTTATAAGGTGGTTTGGTGAATTTGTGAAGTGTTTAGGTGCTTGGTGTACTAACAACTAACTTTGTCCGATAAAAAAAAAAACAACTGTCTGAATTCCATTGATAGACACTGACGTTAAAAGTGTTAAAATAGTTTATTAATCACATTTTATTGGTGAATAATGTGACGAGGATAGGGGTATATTGGGCAAAACAATGGGAAATAATTAGTTGGGTAAAGCACGCTGAAAGTCCAAGATCAAAAGACAAGGAAAAGGGAATGGATGTCTCTAGTAACCTGTAAGTAACTGCTCCTTAATCATCAATGACGCCTATAAAACCTGTCTCAAGTCTCAACTTCTGAAATATTCAAACTAAATAATTATTGTATACAAAGATTATACAAAGCCTAAATATATATATGGTTGACGACACTGTCCATCAAAATTTGATAAGAAATAGTTTTTCCTGAAATCATAGACAGCAGCCGTTAACTAACTAAACTGGGAAATTCAACTCCAATCTTCCATGATTATAAAAATTAGTATTGAATTAATACGTCCCTCTCAACTCCCCTGTTTAATTAAAACCCATAAGCTTGGAGCTCCTGTTCAATTATTGATCCATCACACTCTTAACTTTCCAACAAATCTATTGCCTTCCCCTTGACAATTTTAAATATTACTTCCTCTATTCTTTTTAATTATTGCTTCCAGGGGTTTGTATATGTAGAATTAAAGAATACATAAACTTTGACGGATTCTTCAATAAATGAGAAAAAGAGGAGAGAGATCTAGAGGATGTGTACAAAAAATATTATTTTTAATAATAAATAAAAATTTTTAGGGATATAATATCTGAATTATAATTTGTCTCATTGTGAGACCGTCTCACGCAAATGAACCACTATACACAAATAACATTCGGTATGTTACAATATTTACGTCACGCAATGGAGGAGCCAGAAAATTTGGTTAGGGGGCCCAACTTAGTGAAAAAAAAGTAATAGAATTTAAATTATAATTTTATACTATTTACAATTAAAATTTTAATTTTTATTACATTAGAATTCATTTAATTATTTTTTTGATCGGACATATGGTGAGATCTCACGGCATAAGTAGTGATGTTTTAACCACTTTAGTTAATTTATATAATTACATCGTAGTATTCGAAATAATATAGATCTCATTTTGTAAGAAAAAGTTTATGTATGTAAATTGAATAATAAAAAAAATGAATTTAATAAAAATTATTCATATGAAACGCGTATAAAATTAAATTATTAATAATTGTGGTTCCAACAAAAAGTGTGATTAAAAAGCGACCCAACCTGATTTATAATTGAAGGAAGAAATTTTAATATTTAGCCCCAAATAATCTGCACTAAAAGAAATGAAAAGAATAAAAAACGAAAGTGTGATCAACAAAAATTAAAATCTGATGTATAATTGATAAAATGACATTAATAAAGAGAAACGAACAATTTAACTATACTACTTTTCAAGAACAGAATAGAACACATGACACACACACACATATATATGTCAAAAACTTGTATTAGACAGAGGCATAATCAACACTCACCCCTCTCAAAGTGTTAAAGCGACAATGCCCAAATTACACTCTGTCTCACGGTGAAATTGTCTCACGCAATAATATATATATATATATATATATATATATATATAAAATGATATAGAACCAACAATCTGATTTTTTATGGAACCAGATTAATGACGTGTCATGCCAACTCATCATCCATATAATTAATTCTACTTAAATAAATTGTAGAATTAATATACTATACTCTAAACCATGAACCCTAAACCCTAAATCATGAACCATTTGGGTCGGGTGAACCATGAACCACTCGGGCCGGGTTCAGTTCTGGCCGAGTTGGGTCCGGGCCGGGTAAAAACAAATTAATTTTTTTTTCTGTTCGGTTTTATTTTTTCAGTTCAGTTCAATTTTTCTTTTTACCCGGCCCGAGTGGTTCATGGTTCACCCGATCCAAATGATTCATAATTTAGGGTTTAAAATTCATGGTTTAAGGTATAATATATTATAAAATATTCTATAATTTATTTGAGTAGAATTAATTATTTGGATTCATTAATCTAGTTTCATAAAAAACTAGATAGTTGATTCTATATCATTACTTTATATATATATATATATATATATATATATATATATATTTTAAGTAAAAAGTTCAGGGACCATCAAAATGCTTGCATAATGGGCGCCATCATTCGATATAATGTGTTATACCCTCAATTCCTAAGTGGAAGAAATGCATCTAAACTCTATCTTTACGGAAGTAACCAGTTGAATAGATAATTTAACATATATGGGTAAATTAATTACTTTTTGTGGATTTGAATTTTAGTTGTAGGTGATGCCATGAAATAATCCTGCAAATCTTACTTACCTTTACAAGTTCAAGTTTTTGAATAAGAAAATGTTTTTTTACTGTATCAAAATTTTTGGCACACTTCCGCATTAAAAAAATATAAATAAAAATAAAGTTTGTTTGGTTATACATTGTGGAGACAAGAGCAATCATCATATTTTATATATCCATCTAAAGACAATCATTATAACAGTTCAGTGATACATTTAGATGTTACAGATAAATTTGGAATGACAATCGTTGTAACAGTTTTGTGATACATTTAGATGTTATCGATAAATTTGGAAAATAAAATCTTATTCAAGTAGAGAATTTGATGGTACATTATGCAATTTAAATTTTATTGTGCTATCTTATAATATCGGACTCTTGTAAAATTAACACAAGCCCCATATACATTAAAAGATGTTGGGTTAACCAGTTGTATCCTACAGTTGATACACAATTATATCGTTCAAAGAAAACAATTTATATAGATTGACTAATACCATTTATTAAAATAATTAATATTATTTTAAAATATATTTAAATTGCATGGTGTAATTGTTCACCAAAATAACAAAAACTCTCCTCTAAAATTGTTCATAGTATCAAATTAATATCATTATATTTGTAAATTGATATTATTATTTTTATAAGCTAATATCAATAGTATTTAATGGTATGATAATAATTTTTAAGTGTACGTAATGGTATCAATGGATTATTGCTTTGATATTAATTTATAAATAAATGTTATGAAATAAATTTCTTAACATCTAACAAGTTTTACACGAGACTCTAAAAATAATTGTCTTTTAATAATTGTTCAATCATTTTCGCTGTCCAATTTATGGATTGATTGTGACCGCGCATTAAAGAAAACGAGTTCCTATTCTTTGCACCACATAGATCTGGATGTGCTTGAAATAAAAATAGGATTCACTATTAAACATTTGAAACTTGACAATTTTAAGACTTATTTTTTTTTTTTTTTTTTTTTATATTTTTATAAATTATAAACTGGAAAATGGGTTTTAATTAAAAATAAAATAAAATGAATAGACAATGGTTCAAAACATTTGTCCAAGTTTAACACTTAGAAAGCGGTTGAGAACCATTTGGTAAGTTTTAGACAACGATTTTGAACCCCTTGCCCCTGTTGGGATAATTAATATATATATATATATATATATATATATATATATATATATATATATATATATATATAAATACACCCAAATCGGTGATATATATCGAAGCCCAGCCTCCTCCTCCCTCTCCCCAAATCGAACCATCCATTTGTCGTCCTCACTACATGCTTGCCGTCCGCTTTGTTGCCAAGCTCCCCTACCGCCGCCGCCACCTAGCTTTCTCCTTCCATAGGTAATTCAATATATATATACATATTAACATATATATACATATACACAATATATATATAAATGTATGTACAGATTCTTGACTATATTATCAGATTCTTAGGTTTTTGTTTTGGTGTTTCTTAATCTTTTGTGGAATTGATTCGCTTTTTTATTTGCATTTGGTTAATTGAGTTCTGCCTTGTTCGTTACGAGGAATCTGTGTCTCAACGGCACTTTAGATTTGATCTTGCGTTTTGCCCCTTTTAATAGAGGAAGAATCTTGTGGTCGTTTCATTTATTCAGCGATTTAGGGTTGGGAGCTTTTTGCCCCCCTTTCAATAGAGGAAGAATCTTGCGGTTATTTCATTTATTTTTGGAGGTGTTTAGTTGGTGTTGTGCTTGCTGGTTTTTTTTCTGGTTTAACGGGCTTTTTTCTAATGAATGTGATAAAAAAAATTGCAGAAAAGGAAATTGAGTTATGTTTTAGTGAATTGAATTAGGGATGGATTGATTGGTTCTGTTTTAGTGAATTGAATTAGGGATGGATTGATTGGTTCTGTTTTAGTGAATTGAATTAGGGATGGATTGATTGGTTCTGTTTTAGTGAATTGAATTAGGGATGTACAGAAGTGCTTTTTTCAAGAAATACTTTTCTCAAAAGTATGTTAATATGTATATCTATATTGAATTAATATTGTGTATATGTATATATATGTTAGTATGTATATATATATATATTAGGATTAAATGTTTATTATATATAATTATGTTTGGTTTGATTAATTAGCTAATTTGTTAGGATTAATTGTTGTTAGATGAACAATTGATGCTTGGTTTATATATTGTTAATTGTTTATATATATATATATATATATATATATATATATATATATATATATATGTATATATGTATATTGGTGTATATATATCATGTTGTATGTATTGGTGTATGTTTCTTCTGCTTTATAGGATCATGTCTCGTTTGCCATATCCCGGAGATGATGGAGATGATGATGGATATTCTGATGGAGATCATGACGCATATGATCATGGTGCATATGATCGACAACATCCTGATGACTTGAGAGAGTGTGACACTGATGCTCCCACCACCACTAGCAGCTCCGGGGAGAAGCACACTCGGGGTATAGTCACCATGTCATCTATTAAGAGAGCTCGTAGCAAGGGGAAAACACTTCGTAATTTTATTACAATTGAATGATTTGAAATCGATAAATATATTGATTGATCGTTGAACCTAATTAAATACTATGTTATTGCGTTATCGCTCAATGAGTTTGGACATGAAGCAATAGAGGAAAGAGAGTGAGTCGTTGTCCATCTACATTGGAGCCGCAATCGGGAGCGTGATCCTATCGTCTTTGCCAAGGATCGGGCGTTTCAAACCCTACTCTCGTTTTGAAGGAAAGATTATGGGACGAACTTACAAAGATGTTAATTATATATTTATTGAAAGTTGTAGTATGACCCTTAAATTTACTAAATTGTTATGTTATATGCGTATAGACTACATTCGGAGGTCTTGACCACACAAAAAGAAAAGCAAATATTGTTTTCAAAATTTGGAGTAATGGCCAAGAATTTTTGGACTTGGTTGAGAAGTAACACACGAGATCCTAAACCGGTCTTTACTAGGCTAGTCACCCCACGGCGATATCGAAATAACCCTATGGTGGCTCCATCTTTGGGAGGAGTTTGTGAGCGAGCTATGGAGGATGATTTCGGTAAAATTGATCAATGTCATTTCCTCGATTTCTAATGCCCTAAGTTTTTCAAAATATTTATCATATTTCTATTATCTTTGTAGAATCGAAGTAATAAAAATCGCGATCAAGCCAAGTCGATGGAGGCGCGATATCGTGGATCGAACAAAGGTTATGCGAATAAGAGAAAATATGGTGAGATCAAAATCCTAACTTTTAATTTTTTTTTATATATTCACTTTTAATATATCTAATAAAGGGACACGTTCATCACTATCGTAGAAAAAAAGAAAGAAAAAGAAAAAAAATTTGGAGAGTGAGCCTATTGTTACCCGTTTCAACTTATTTCGGACTACCGTAAATTAGAGAGGCGGAATATTCACGATCCCAAAGGCAGACGCATCATCGAAGAAGTGGTAATCTATCCATTAATTTATCTTTCAATTACAAACTATTATTTATAAACAAATAATTAAATAATAATCTTTTGTTTTTTTTGTGATTCGGGAGGCGTCTATCTCGCACCATGACGCCTCCGAAGCGACATCCGCATTATCGGCCCCGATGATCTGTTTGGATTCGGGCTATGGGTCGCCATGAGCATCCCGACCGCTACTTGAAAGTGTCGGATATGGCGTGATTTAAGACATAGTTAGCAATGACACACGGTCTTCAAGCCATGAATATGGTGGGTATACTAACGAACAAAGGTTGCCAAGTTGTCTAAATATGTGGAACGTTTGAGGTCCGAGAGAAGAACGAGCCACGGAATGTCGCCGAAAGTGGAGCAAGTTGTGAACATAGTGTCGCTTAATGCTATGTTTTTCAAATTAACCCTAGAGAGACGACTTTTATTGAGGCACTTCAAAATGTCTCTCGTGTATCGACATATGCATGTCTCACATTGTTTTAATTAAAGACTAGTGTATTAAAATTTTTCTAACTAAATATCTTATTCGAACGACCAACGGCCACTTTACCTTTTTTATTTGGAGGATCCCGACGGTTGGTGGCCACATGAACATTGCATGACAGCTCCCATGGAATGATTCATGGTCATCCCATCACTCCCGGTTTTAAGTGAGGGTCACACTTCGATGTACCCGTGAATCGGACAAGAGGATTCAGCGGTGCCAAAACCAATCGATGAAGCCGTCACAGATGGAACAACGGTCGGACACTTCATCGAATGGCCGAGCAACTTGGTCTCTAGCACCATGAGGGTAAAATATATGTTATTAAAGTTTATTATCTTATTTGTGGTTCTAAATAATATTGCAAATTAATTGTAGAATCTGCAGACACCACAAATGCCTCGGAAGAAATCACCACAAAAGGCTAAAGAGAAATCGAGGGGTGTCGTAGACAGTCAGAGGGGGAGAACGAGGGACTCCACTGCGCTCAGACTTGGTTATCCCATGACTGGAGACTTAGATCACGATGATTATGTATAGTCTAGGTGCACCTGGATGGTATCGTCTAATGCTTTCGAGATCGTCCACAGTTCCCATGCTTGCTCACTTTCATCGAGAATACTTTCCAAGAATTCGTCGATGAGGAACATGTCTTGTAAGTCTTGAATGACGAAAGGTTGAGTGCAACCACCATAGCCCTTTACCCCAAGTATGTGTTTACTAATTCTCAATATTCACTTTCTGTATAGTTTAATTTTCTTTTTAAATATTAATTAGCGTATATATGTTGGTTAAAGATACTTGGGTGAGAAATATCTCTCCGAGATGCCCGAGCAAGTGGAATGTATTCATTCGCTCTCCCCCAAGTGTCTTGCATAATGGGTGATAGGGGTCTGCACCATGGATGGGTTAGTTAATCATATCTTTGAATCAAACCGAGCGATCATCTCATTTTTTGGCCAACAAATGTGGGGTGAGTGATAAACATTTCGTTAAAATGTGTATTCATATTTATAATATTTGCACATATATATGATTTGCAGTTAATTTTAATATTCTCAATATAATATAGGAACCATTGGGTCTTTGGTCGTCATATACACATGAATACATTAAGTGTGTATTTTATGGACCCAAATTTCGGGATGGAGTTTATTCAAATCGCCTTGATCTCGTTTCATATATGGAAGCGTAAGTTCATTTTTTTATTCTATGCAATGATTTGTTTTACTTTTAAAATTATGCATATTTAATCTATTTTTATTTTTTTATTATAATAATAATAGTGTGATGACGATGTATCGGAGTCGCCTTCAGAGTCAAGGTTCAAGATTTAAGTTAAATAAAGTGAACTAGATTAACATTAAGGTAAATTTAATTTAGTAAATTATCAAACTAATATAAAGAAATCATAATTGTAATACGCGTGATTATTAATCAACGGGTTAGAACAACGGCGAGATAATGACCATTGTGGACATTTTGTGTGTTGCTTTATTGAAGATATAATCCGCGTTTTTCTAACGAACATTCCTCTCAATGTAAGTCAATTTATCGATTTATTTAAATTATTATTGATTGAATAAAAATTCATACTATATTGATTGATTCGTTGTTTGCAGTTTGTCTATGAATGTGAGCTCAAGTCTTACTCTAATAAAAGATCGAAAAATGGAAAAAACGATTGACGGGAATACCTTTACAATCGATTCTTATATTCATACGATATTGAGTGATCGTTGTTTGAAATTTTGGTAGCATGTAATTAAATTATATATTTGTGATGATATATATTTCATGTTTTTTGGTGTATTGGACGTATGCTTATGATTGTATGTTTATTTATTTCATGATGTGTATGTTTATTAATTTATTTGATATTTTTGTATATATATATGTGGTATAAGTTTTGGTTTATGGTTTTATTATAAGATTTTTGGTTTATGGTATTGGACGTATATATAAGTTTTGGTTTATAGTTTTATTATAGGATTTTTAAAATATAAATAATAATTAAAAAAAAAGATATTGGATAACGGTTAATAACCGTTGTCTATGTAACATAATAAACGAAATTTAAAAAAAAATTAACTTAGACAACGGTTAATAACATTTTGTCAAAGACAATCTTAAGAAATGGTTGAAAACCGTTGTCCAAGTCACGATTTTTTGGACAACAATTTTTTCACCGCCCAAGCTGATTTGAATATTTATTCTTGGAGAAATGGTTATAACCACTTCTCAAGATCATTTTTTTTCATAATTCTCTAAGCTCAAAATGTGTATCAGTGATTAGCAGATTAAATGACTCATACACAACCTAATAAATTAAACAAATACTTATATCAATATATACAATGAGAGAGAGACACCATGCTGTTAATCATTGCAACAATTAATCAAGATTTTTCCACGAAGCTTATCTTGTCAAATGAAAAATTCACGCATGCATCTGAATTTGTACGATAGTCCTTTTTTTAGTTTTTGTCCAGCACGAAATCAATGTGATCTTTGAGATCTTTCTCTATGCAATGATAAGACACTACTTGTCGTTACAATTATTGGACGAGCAAAAATATCTTTCCTCGTATATTCCAAAAAATTTAAAGGAAGAATCACCAAACTGATCTACAATCAATTACTGATGACACTACATTGACTCGTATCGTTTAAATATTTATTAAATAATGTATTCTGTAATATACTATAATTTAATTAAATGACGTCATATAGTGTCTAATCATGTTTGTTTGTCGCAATTAAAAAGAAGAAGAAAAATTCAAAGTTGCATCATATTTCATATTATAATCATACATATACATGTGTTGTTAAAAGAGGCAGCTAGAAGTAAAAATAAAATTGAAAAATTACATGGTGAGTATGATACAGGTAGGGCAAGAGCAGATATTAATGTTGCATATGGTTAATTGTTTTTTTGTATATATATAATATAAAATAATTATTGTTGAGAAGTTGATTGGCAACGCCTGGGTCGGACTGTGACCATAAGCGGGTTAGCCATTTCACAAGAAAGCCTTAGTTCTTCCGATAAGTCCACGCTACTGTAACTCACAAACTCAAACTCTTGCAAAAGGGTCGCCACCCAAAAGCTAACCGTGCTCATGCCCAATGTTTTACCTGGGCAAGACCTCCGGCCCGATCCAAATGGTGCCATCCTCGTATCCGATCCGAAAATTGAAAACCCTGAATTTGGGCTCTGCCCCAAAAACCTATCGGGGTTAAACAACAAAGGGTCGTTCCAAACTTGTGGATCCCTCATAATGGCCCACATGTTGACCATGGCAGTGGTTCCCTTAGGCACGTGATACCCATCTATGACGGAATCCGTTATTGACAAACGGGACCAGGAAAGAAGTGGGCCTGGGGGATGCAAGCGTAACACTTCCTTCACCACCGCCGTTAAGTAAACCAGTTCTGTTAGATCACACTCCTTAACTGCACGTGACCTCCCAACAACGCTGTCAAGCTCCTTATGGACCTTTGATTGTACATCACGGTGCAACACCAATCTTGCCAATATCCACTCTATTAGTACTGCCACCGTGTCTGTTCCCCTAAATATCATTTCCTGCAATAATAAATAGACTTAAATAATGTTCATTTAAGATGTACTATATACTATAGGATATTGAAATACTTTTATGACAGGAACAATGCTATGCGCCTGCAGCTTTATATTCGGCAATTCCTGCTACTTTTTTTAAATCATTTCACTTGAAGATTATATTCTAAAGGAATCTATTTTTCTTTTCTTTTTCATTATTCTCTCAATCTGATAATCTTTTTAGAATCAAGCCATACCACTTCTTTTTCTTTTCCTTTTTTGTCTCTTACGCATGAAGAAGTTTTCATTTTAGAAAATAGAGTTAGCAAATTAATTAAATTTGGATATTATTATATTATATCATCCTTTTATTTCTACGTACAAGTCTACGTGTTCAATGAAACATAAAAACCTTTTAAAATTAGGATATTATTATTAATTATATAATTAACCAAAAAATAGCTAGATTGCCGCAGTCACAGTCAAACGCAGTACTCTGGAAAATAACCTAAAAATATGAGTATTAGTATTATATAATTAAGTTGTGAATTAGATTGAAAAATATGAATTATGAATGTTACCCAGAGAAGGGCGATGATGTCCGAATTTGAGAGCTTATGATCCCGTTGAAGTGAGAACAAGATATCCAGAAAATGTCCGGTTCCAGGGTTGTGGTCTGCTATTACCCTGCCGACGAACCGGTTCACCCTGGGAAGGAGCTGGGAGCACCTGAACCGGACATTTTGGAGGTCAAAATCGGCCAAGAAGGAAAGGTGATCCGACCAATTGAGTTGGCCCAATAAATGGTACCCCTCGTCCACCAAAGCGTTCAACTCCTCCGTCTCCGAGTTCACCGATCCGACGTCGTATTTCCTACCGAATACGGAGCACATCATGTTGTTAAGGGAAGCGCGTTTGAGCACATCCCGCACGCGAATACCTGCACCTCCGTGCTTGTTCACTACCGCCACAACCTGATTTGCTATTTCCAGGCGCTGGTGCTCCAAAGCCTTGACTTGCTTCGGAGAAAACAGGTGTGCGTCCGCGATTTTTCTGAGCGTTGTCCAGTAAAGGCCGTAGGGGGCGAAGCCGATGGACCTGTTGAACATCAAGTGGTAGGCCGATTCTTTGACCGGACGGTCCGCGAAACTTGAGCTGATTAATATCTCTTTAGCCACCTCGGGGTTGCACGTGACCACCGCACGTGTCTGGCCGAGGGAGAAAGCCATGAGCCGTTTGGCTTTCGTGGCTTCTGCTGCCGCCGCTAATTTGTGGTGGCCCAATCCGGTCATGAGGCCCATGCTTCCAATTATTGGGATTCCTCTTGGGCCTGGGATTGGCCGACACTTGGGCTTTCTCAAATTGTATTTCCCCCAAGCTGGACCGCCGGGGTGCGCCCACAAGATGAGCTTCAGGATTACACATGAAACTATGAAAACAAATGCCAAGAGTATCATGTCCAAGGGAGTGACAGATTCGCATTTTGAAGCAAGCAGGGCTATGAGCCAGAGGCTGCTTTCACCCTTTGTTCTGCTCATTTTCAACTATAGGAGAAATTTTTGGGTAGGCAGATATGGAAAGGAAGAAAGAAAGAAAGAAAGAAAAGGTTGGTTCCTTTTGAGATTGAGCTTGAGCTTGAGCATGAAATGATGAGACAATATCGCTGCTTTATATAGTGATACACCCGGTAATTTTTTGGAAAAACTAGGATTTACTATTACCACCCTACCCTAGCATTTATTTATTAGGAGTAATAATTATGCCTTCTTATTTAATTTAACTTAATCCATATGTTTTATTTTTACTTTTCTTGTTTCTCTTCATTCTATTCGTCTTACATTATCTAATCCACTCCTGCATTTTCTATTCTAATTCTTATATAATAAAAGGTGCCATAATCTTTGATGCTTCCCCTTAACCAGACTACTAAATAGCAACCAATCAAACTGTGGCTTCACAAATTCCATGAACCTTCTCATTACAGACTGTCTACAGCATCTGCTCTGTCACCATTCAAACATTCAATTCACGAAAATAATCTAAACAAATAAATTATTTTTTAATATTTTATCTGCACCATTACTTGAAATTCAAAACAAGACTTCCCTTTCTTATATTTTAAGTGCAAATGATCATAACCAAGGGCGGAGCCATGAAAATTCAATAGGGGGACCAACAAATAAAAAACTTATATAACCAATAATTTTTAAAACACACTTGAATGAGACAATTTCACAATAAAAGAATCATAATTTAAGCATTATCGCTTTAACACTTTGAAAGTGAATATATTGATTTGTGTTAGTTTGTACCCGTCTAGTATATGAGACTGTAGTCTTTATAATAATATTTTTAGCTTGTTGAATTATTAAAGAAATGCATAACATTGTCTTCTTAAAATTTCAATGGAGAATTTTAATTTTTAGTGTTATTAATGGATATAAGTAAAAAAACTAGATATAAGTAAAGAATCTATCATAAATGGAAGAATTTTAATTTTAATCTCATTAAAAAAAAAAAGAAAGATGCAACGTTGTAAATTAAAAAAATGCATAACAATGTTTACACAAAAGAATTAAGAGTCTTGCACAACACATATAACCACTTTGACACTTGATTATATGCAAACATGTACATACATAATAGTAAAATACAAAGAAGTTGGGGGGGGCATGTCCACCCCACCCATTAACATGCCTCCACCCCTGATCATAACCAATGACACCAAGTTTTGACCACAATCATTCAGTTATTGGCATGATAATTGATCAATTAATACTCTGCCAACACAACAAATTATCCGTGAATTGCACAGTTGATCTAAAAGTTCAGCTCACATAATCGGAAAAAAGAAAAAGAAAAAAAGATCATACTTGTGTAAGTTTATTTTTTAGATTAGGCAAACATTGTTGCACCACAGTAAATTGAAATATGCAAGTATTTGTTTTGTTCGTTGTCAATTTTTCACTGGTCCACATCAGTAGAGTTGGTATGTTTATAAACGAATATTTTCAATTGACTATGAATTTCAACTACATTTATTTTTGTTGTTGATTTGCTTGATTTATAATATTTAGCTGATAACTTTCCCGTTATGCGTCTTCATCACACTTTTAACTCTTACTAATGTTAATATAACTTATTATTAACTACAAAATCCTACTACATAATTCTAAAATTACAAAAAAATTTAGAAGTTTACTTCTAGCTACAAACGTTTGTAAAAACGTTTTAAATCACGTTTTCCCCCAAAAAAAAAAATCTTCTCTATTTGACCCTTCTTATTGTGGGTCCTTCCATGTTTGGTCCCCTTTTTTTTCGGGTGATTTGCTTTTCCAGACCCATGCTTTTTTGGGACTCGTCTTGCTTTTTCAGGTCCTTCTATATACACTATCTGTTATGTATATATATAAACTATCAATATTTTAAAAATTAAATATATTTTTTAAGTAGTAATAGTGTTTATGCATAACAGTAACACTCGAACAAGAGACTTCACACGAGTCCGGGTTCACAAATACCTACTCATTATAATTGTGGGACTTGTGTAGTCCTTTTTGCTTGTAATTGGTCTTCTGTTAGTAGTATATTTTAATTGTCTAATGGTAAGTTTAGATAAAAGAGTGATAGAGAATTTACTGGAAATGTGAGCAGCGCCGCCAGTATTAGATACAGAATTAGAAAGAGCAAGAGATTAGGACATGATGGAATTACTTGATTATTGGTATGCACCAATGACCATAAATTGCGTGCTAAGTCGTTATACCTGGACGTACTTAAAATATATTACCAATTTTGTAATAGGGTGGGTGTTGGGTCCTTATATGCATATATATATTTTTTCAATTCTTATTTGGAAGGTCAAAATCCGGTGATGTTGCTAGTGTGTCGGCACTGTTTGTCATTGTTACTAAATAGCACCCCTTTTCGAGACTATTTTTATTATTTCCAACCATACTAGTGCTAGTGGTTAGTCGAAAACAAACATAAAATGTTACTGTTGTTTTTATTTAATTACTTTAGGACATACTTTAAACAACTAATAGCAATTTGAGCTTCTAGCTTAAGGAAGCCATTCATCACTAGAAGTTTTATATAGATTAAACAATATCGTTGAATGGATATGGCTGGCTTTGCCAATTGTTATTAAAAAACGTCTATACATGTCAATTGGGGAATCTGCTTCATTACCAAGTCTAAAAGAATTTGGAAGATTATTTCCACTAACGTGTTCTAACTTATGATTATTGGTTGTTAGACGGTCTATGGGTCAAGTTTGTTTAATAGGTGATTTTTATTTATAAGTAAGAAAATGCATCATTTAATGTAAATAAAAAAATCATATAGGGATTTATGTAACACGGTACAATATTACATATTAGCGTGTTTGTAATATTTAGGTGTTTCATAAGATGAAATTACAATTTTGCTACTTATGTAAAAAAATGAAGGAATTATTAATGGGCATATATAATTAAGGATGGTGAGTGGAAATTAGTGTGAAGTTTTGGATTTTGGACTAGTTAGTAGGAGTATGGTCGATCTAATTAGACTATTACCTAGCAGTAGCATGGAAGTAGGTACAATTAAAAAATGATGATTAATTTGTTTTATAACCATAAGAAGAAAGAGGCAATATATTTGAGTTGTTGTCGAAGAAATTTCCGTGAAATTTCAATATTGTAGCACGTAGTAAATAAGTTGATAGAAAAATAGAGGGAATTAGATGATTGAGATTGGGAGATGAGAATAATAGATATGTGTGGGGGGGGGTGAGGGAGATTATGCACATGAAGAAATTAAAGTCATGAGGCATCGCATGAGTCATCAGGATCAGGGTAGACAATCACAATAGACATGCATGGGCTCAATTCAAATGCACTCTGTCTAATTATAACACCAAATGCATTATGCATTGCAATTTGCAAATGCCCACCCCCCCATCCCATGGCCATTATCAACCCTACATCCACGTTTTTTTGGCAAACTCAATTTAGGGACGTGTTTTAAAACACTTAAAACAATTGATCCAAAAATACGGGTGTTGAAAGCTAGCGGGGTCACACGTAATTAGAGGGAAAACCAAGGGGTGGAAGCAAAATCTGAGAAACATGCATGGTGGGTGTGGGTCCCTTTCTATTTTTGTTACCAGATAGTTGACGGCTGAGATTTAGTGGAAAATATTGTTTGAATTATTCCCCGGCCGCCGAATGCCTGATGCTTAAATTTTTTACACCAGAACTACACTTCCTCTTTACCTTCATTCTCTTTATTTCTAATCTGCACCCTTCTTCTAAACTAGACTATTCACTCTTTTCGTAATTAACTTCACTACCACAAATAAATTAAGTATATATTTCTCCTGACCAAAAAATAATAATTAAGTATATATATCTTTGGTATTAAATATTTTTTAATCCATTAACTTTGTTTCGTTTTGAAATTAGTCATGATTGTTTCGACTTTTTAATTTTGGTTCTATAAGTTATTAATTTTTTTAAAATTTATCATTTAACCTGCTTATAGCAGGTCACCAAACAAGTAATTGTCATTTATGTAATTATTTTGTTTTTTTCTTTAATTTCGACATGTCACCTAGATTTTTTTAATTCTAATAATTTTGGGTTGTGATCCTTCTGCATATTTTTTCAGAGAGCAAGAGTGATTTTCTGCATATTTTAGTTTATTTTTTTATTTTTCTATCTGGTAAACCAATACAGTACGTTTTGTCTTTTAACATAAAAGTTACCCAAAATTCGATAAAAAATATTAGGATTAAAAAAATTTAAGTAGCGCTTTGAAATTAAAGAAAAAAATAAAATAATTACATATACTACGGTTACCTATTTGGTAATCTATTGTAGCAGGTTAGAAAATTAATTTCTAAAATTTTGAAAACTTAAAGGACTAAAAAAAAATGTTAAAATAATTGAAATCAATTTTAAAATGATACAAAGTAACTTAACTACAAAAAATTTAATCTCTATTTCTTTTGCCCTTAAGTAAGCCCAGTCATGTGTGTAGATAAAGAAATTAATACCACTCCTATATAGTAATTTTGTAAATTTACTTTTGATTGATGCGTCATATTTTGTTCAATCAGCTTGATGAGTATCATTCACAGTCTCATATGAGATGGATATAGTTTAATACAAATCAATATACATTCATTTTAAAGTGTTAAAATATTAATATCTAAATTATTATCCGTCTCACCGTGAGAATGTCTCACACAAGTTTGCCTCCTGAAAACATGTGGCTAATATATATATGTGTTTGTACATGTGTCAAGCGTATATTACTTAAATTGTTATTTAGTGATACTTATTGCTTTTAAAGTTATAAACATTCCACCAATCCTAATTATCTGTCTAATTTGTCATTTAAATCAAATTAATATTTGTGCAAAGTTCAATCCATGTATAAAATTATGATAAAAAAAATACTCCCTCCGTCCCAAGATGATTGCAACACTGAAAATGGCACGCAAACCGAGTAAAGTGGGTTTTAGTGGATTTGAGTGGAATAAAATAAGGGTATTGTGAGTGTATTAATATTATGTTTGTTTCCATTTTAGGAGTGTTGCAGTAATGTTGGAACGTCCAAATAAGGCAAGTGTTGCAGTAATCACGGGACGAAGGAAGTACATAATAATATGAAATATAAATATGGCTTGATCAGCAGTCGTTGTGGATATTATTGATTATCTTTTAATAAGATAATTACTTCATGTTGCGTACTAAAATATCGGATTAAGAGTAATATAAATGTGGCTAATTGATTCTAGTAACACAAACAAGTAATAATCGAAAGAGAAGAATGCGGAGTTCTTCCCTTAAATTTGGTATTGTATAGATGATGAGAGAAAATGAGAGCAAGATTGGGAGGATCCCCCCTTATTTACAATGAGGGGTGTGCCCTAAAAGCTAAAATACTATGTTATTCATATTGACCTTTTATCGTAGGGTTTTATTACAACCGTTGATCTAAACAGTAAAACTTAGTCTATTTTATATTAAATGTTCTTTGATCGTGGGAGCCGACCTCGGGAGGTCGCCCGCTTTCGAGTTGTCTTTGGTTCGCCAACTTTGCTCATTGAGCGACTTCTCGGGAGGTCGCCTAAAATAGTCTTTTTACTTTTTCTTCTCGACCTCGCCTATGGATCGTCCCTCGGGAGGTCGCTTGTTAAGGTGAGATTGATCTTTTGCCGGTCGGGTCGATTCGGCCTAGGTGGGCCCTGGCGACGTGTTTGATCTTCGGCACATATCCAGTTTTGATTTGTGGTACAACATTCCTCCGTCATCCCCATATCGGTTTTTTATTGACTTTTTTTTAGACGCGTTTTTGAAATGAGATTTGTATTCTCACTCATCTATCATACCATTTCTTAAAAGTCATTTTATCATTTCAATTACTAAAATAAAACTCGCTCACAAAACGCGTGCAAAAGTCAACTGTGAAAATTGATCTGGAACAGAGTTAGTAATATTTTAAAATATGCTTGAATAGTACATTGCACATATAAAAATTGAAATTCAGAATAATTGACAAAATAAATAAGTAAATAAAAAATAATTAAGCACCGGAATATTATGTTACTCCTATTTAGATGCGGTAGTGATATCACAAAAATTGAGATGAATAGATTTAGTTTAAGAGGTATGTGAGGACAAGTGTCAATTGTCCCTTTCTTTCTTAGATTTGTTTCCTTTCATAATCACGTTCATGTAACCTGGTGATGTAATAATAAGTTGTAGTGTTGACTCTGGAATAGTGCAACTGTTCAACCATCACAGCTACACACAATAGAAATCATTACTCCATATAAATAATCGATTATTCAGTATCTTCCGCGCGATACACCAGCATTAATTAATTTTTCATAACCAAATTTATTATTTATCCCTGAAATTCGGGAATTATTTATTAATAAATGATGAAGTGTGTACGTGTCCTTGGAATTGACATATATGTACATATGACTTTTTTAAGGGTATTATTACGCCTAGATTTTCTTTTTAAATTATACTAGTAATTGATGAATCTTAAGTTTGAATCTCCTTTTGTACAACGTCATTTTATACAATAAAAGTATAAGTTTATCTAGTTTTAATTTTAATTATATACAGCGAGTTCGCAATTATAATTATCTTATAGTAAAATTATTGATTTTTTATTTAAATAATTAATACTATTATTTAAAAAAAACACATAAAATACTTGGTCAATTATGCAATAAAACTTATTTATATAAGTTAGCATATCATGTGCATATAGATTTATTATTTTCCAAAATCCACATAAACACGCAATATTTTAAGACAAAAATTCATATGAGGCGATCTCATATATGAGACGGGATACAAACTAGCACAAATTCACATTCACCCCTCCAAAATGTTAAGGCATCAATGCTCAAACTATATTCCGTTTCATCATGAGACAATCTCACGTAAGTGTGTCTCATTTTAATTTAAAAAAGATGGTGAGGGAATCCAAATCCCTATCTACACAGAGTCACCACTATAAACTATTTGAGCATGATATTATCGGACAGCTAGCAATTAAGATTGTTGCAACAAATCTAACCCATATGCTTAGGTATGTTTACTTGTAAGAAAAGCAAACTTTATGGACCACTGCAAAATTACCCTCTTATTAATAAACGTCTAAATGATCATGATGTGATACCATTGGAAGACGTTAATAAATTACATTGTCTTGATAACAAAATAAAATGTTACCATAGAAGTATAGTTATCCAACCCTCAAAGATTAGTTGTGCAGGCTACAACTTAAGAGTAGAGATGGAACTATGCACCCCAATTAGGGGGTACGTGGACGAATAAGATTTTTTAATTCTTTTTACTACTATATTTCTACATAGATATTATACTCCTAGTGTTAGATTATCTCCAAATATGCCCCAATTTTTAAATCTCAATTAATTTCACTTTCAATCATAAATTCCAATAACATAAAGAATCATCTACCGAATGGAAGAACAATGGATGAAAAATGGTTTGAGTGTATATAGAAAGAGAAGTTTTTAATAGTTTTGATTAGTCAATCTTACAATTAGTTTGATCTATGAAAATCCTTAGGTTTCAATTATGTAGTGAAAAAATTCTTAATATTCCCCCGTCCCGCTATGTTTTTTTTTTTTTTGTTGAATGGTTTAAGGAATAATATTAAAATAATAG
Source organism: Stenogyne calaminthoides (assembly GCA_037126765.1). Taxonomy (NCBI): domain Eukaryota; kingdom Viridiplantae; phylum Streptophyta; class Magnoliopsida; order Lamiales; family Lamiaceae; genus Stenogyne; species Stenogyne calaminthoides. The sequence continues at coordinate 1,258,882 of JBBCBC010000048.1, forward strand.
ATAATGGTTTTTATATTTTTAATAGTATTTTATGAAAAGTGGACAAAAAATAATAAGGTAGTGGAGTGTTCTTTTTTATTTTATGGGAGACAAACATAATGAAAAAAGAAAGTGAGACAAAACATACTATTAAAATATATGTATTTATTTTGTGCCTAGTGGGATCCGTTTTTTTTTTATTTTTTTTAGTTTCAGGTTCAATGGGTTAGTCGATTATTGAACTGGATACTCAGTAATAATAAAATAAAATTATATAGTTATGTATTGATGTATTCTTTCTACATGTAAATATGTACTCTCTCCGACCATTAAAATTGTGATATTTGTCCAAATCACCAAAAGTTTGATATTTTTTATGAAACACACTATTTATTTTAAAATTTGTGTTTGTTTTGGTTTTAAGTGTCTGAAGCAAATCAATGTTTTAGAATCCATATTTAAATCCTTTAATAGGATCCGTTTTTAAATTTGAGTAGGGTGAGATTTAACTTTATGTCAAATCAACGTTTAATAGTGATTGTAGTTGTATTATTATATTATATTGATAAGAATAATATAGTGTATAAAGTGTGATGTATTGTGAAGAGTAATAATAGATTTTATAGATATTTGTAGGTGTGGATTGAATGTGGGAATTAAAAATCTTTATTCCCAAAATTCACTTTATCTATAAATGTGAATCCCAAAACAAAATAGTCTTAATTACTCATATTGACATTGTACTTTATTCACAAAATTCACTTTATCTATAAATGTATCTCACAATACTCTATAATACACTTTATTTTATCTACTTTATCTATTTTTTCTTAAAACATGTGGCCAAAGAATTTGGCACAATTTTGGTGGATGGAGGATGGAGGGAGTAATATTCTGTAGTAGTTATCCATTCATCCCGAGGCCGAGCACTCTAGTGTTTTTTAAAATCTAAGGCCACATCAAATTGAAGCTTAAATTCGATTTAGAATAATGGTATGTTTAAATACTCTGTTTTCATATGTATTATAGCGCTGATAAGTTTAAAAAGAAGTTTTTAAGCACACAACATCAAGGGAAATACTGAATGGAATGTGAAGAAAGGTCTCAAATTGAGAAAAAAGGTTAATGGAATTATTTCTTCAAAATTGCAAAAGCAAAAAGGCCCCACAGGTTTTCAGCAATTATAAGCCATCAACAAGACAATGATGATGTTCATAGAGTTATGATGTTGGGGCAATGCAATATATGAATTTAGATGGTGTCTCATATATATTTTGACACGTTTTACATTTCGTAGTCGACATACGTGTCATAGCATTCCAAAACTTTACTTGGAATCAATTCATGAATGTATATCTTGTTTTGATTCCAGATAACTTATGTTGTTAATTAGTGAGAATTGCTCAAATTAGTCGCCTTGTCATATTCAGAGTATGACTACCAATCTTACCACAACTTCTCTTACTTGTTAGCACGTCAATTGAGCAAATAAATGAAAACTAATTATTTGAGGATTTATAATGATTCTCATCCTGGATTAGTAATTTATTTAAGACTTAAAGTTAGCAGGGTGATCATGCTTAGGCTTACTTTTTTTTTTAACTAAAGTAATTCAAATTAATAATGATATTCTCTTATGATTTTGGGGATTAACAACTTCAACATACCTATATTCTATATTTTCCGTATCAAACTTGTTGCTAATCGAATTAATTGTAAATACCGTGGCTTTTGTTTTTCAACTAACAAACAAAGTCAAGCATATGATTCTTGACAAAAATCTTTCATATTTAAATGAGTTGGAAAATATTTAGTGTGGGTCTTTTAAATATGTGTAAAAGTGAAAATTGGATAAAATGTCATTTTTATTATAAGGCCTAGTAGGAGGTGTCATCCTTATAATGACTTAGCATTTAATTTTGAGTGTCTAGCATGTGCTGCTACCATATTCTATTTTCTCAAGATTTGGTGGGCAAGTATCTAGATTGACTGTTTAGTCTAACTGAACGTCATGTGTGTGAGCCCAAAAACTAGAGGGCATGTTTGTTTTAGGCGGGGGAGATCCGGTGGGGGGATGGACTTCCCCCCATCCCGCCACTTTTTTGGATTTACACATTTCATCTTCCATCCAAATACGCATTCACCCATATTATACATCTATATTCTAAAACTATCACATCTCTATTTTTCTTACACCAACTCATTCTCTCTTATACTTTTCTTACAACAATTCATTATCTCTCTGTTTTTCTTATACTTTTCTTCCATACAATTATTATCACACTAACTAACAATAATAAAATAATACATTATCATAATTAAAAAGTATTGATTTGAAATAAAGATCCACCCACCTCTACCACATCCAACACAAAACAAACACCATATATTACTATTCACAAGATTTCCCCCATCCACATTTTTTCTCCATCCGGATTTCCTCCATCCACCTCAAGACGGAAACAAACGTGCCCAGACCGAGGTCTCTGGCTCGTCTTCCAGGTCATTCCTCGGCTGAGCAAGGCCCATTAGGTCCCTTGCTCGGACTTGCTTGGCGAACTCATTCAACGGCCAGACCGAGCTATTCTATCGAGCCACATGTTCGCTTCTTATCGGCTAGCTGACTGTTGCTAGTGCGGAGATTTGACGTGGCGTGTCTCCGACCTGGACAACCATAATTGGCTGGTTTTTATTATTGACTGTTAACTGGACGAGTAACTTTGACCGGCCATAACAAAAATAACGATGATAACTTATAAGAGAAACCTTAAAAGAGGAAATTGGATTACCTTAATTAATCTCACCATCTCCATTTGGATCTGAAACAAACACTATATTATTTGAAGTAGGCAAGTTGTCGCCTAACCCACTTGCCATACTTGATAACTATTATACTTTAAAAAAGAAGAAGATTTATGTAAAAAAAAAACTTTAAGAATGATTCGATTTGATGCGATAAAATCAGAGAAAATTCTCTTTGTGAATGATTTTCTTTTGGAGATGGGAGTGGGAAGGTGTAAAGATTCTTGACTTATAATTTCTTTTTCAAAGTTTGAATCTTTGAAAAAGAATATGTTCAGGTTCTGCGCCGCGGTCCAATACAAAATTGGCTTCTTTTGAACATGCAGTACCGACCCTTTGATTATTAATTTTACCTCTTATTCTTTGACTTAAATAGTTGCTAATTTTCAAGAGATATATTGGCTCTCATAATTCTTAGTACTAGCCCTACAACTTGGCTCTGCCTCTGATCCCACAACTTTCATCCGCTTTAGATCTTTCCTCTTTAGGAAATCTTTAGGTTGAAAACCTACGTCAGTTCATATCAACTTCTTTTATTTAAGATAGTTAATAATAATTAATAATATTGTCTAGTGCATTGTGTGGTTAATTTGGATATTGAAGAATGTTTTGGTGTTTATTAATAATTTGATTAATAGAATGTTCATATAGTAAAATATTAAATTAATTACAAGAACTAGACCCAATTACTCTTGATATAGAAAATTTTCGTGCATAAAAATAAATTCGAGCTCATTTACATTTTTTAGTCAGTGATTCACATAAACAAGTTGCTTCAAAAAGTTGCAAAGTAAACCACAAGCCATAATCAAATTGTAAAAGTAAATTATAATATTGTCAATTGAAGGATTCACGTATATTATTTCACTATTTATAATACATATAAAATAGGTTGAGTAGATATCTACAAATAAGAAAAAGAACTAAAAATACATATAAAATATTTACGTTTCTTCTAGATTTTTCTCGACAACATGAAAAACCATTTTTATTATTTTATTCCAAACCATTATCCCATTTTACACAAAGTTGTTTTGTGCAACTTGAACGTGTTATAAACATAATAATAGATATTAACCATTTTCACCTCGACTATCTCATTCTATTATAGAATTGAATTCTTTTTAAAATGAATTAAGAACCATATGTACAGCTTGAAGAAAACGTGGCCAACCACGCCAATCGAATCTGTATATATACCCTGCAACTGCAAGTACCATATATCCTTTTTTTTTCCCATTAAAAAAAGGTAAACTAATTTACATAATAGAAGATCTAATTATGTGCAACCAACGACCATATACCTAGCAAGAATAGGATACCAGAGTTATTTATATTTTTATGTCAAAGAGTAAACCAATTTATCACAGTTTACATAACAATAGAAATCCCAGTATATCTGTCAAAAAAAAAAAAAAAAAATCCCAGTATACTGAAACATCAGAGCCAGGCGCATTATTTGTTTAATGAAATAAAATGGGGGAAATATTAGCCGCAAAGACATAATTCTAGTTGACTGAACTAGGTCAACTTTAATTTGTAGAACCCAACTAATCATTAATATTAGCCATGATTAATGGAAAGTTGGTGTCAGAGTTTTGTCTCATGGCCATGGGTATTGGGTAGGTAATCCGTAATCGGCTATGGCATCTTCTAGTCGTACTTATTTAATTATAGATAGATATATCACTATATTTTTTTGAGAAAAATTAAGTGATCAATGGACGTTGATGTTCAGAATTAAATAAAGTAGGTATTTCATTTGAAGTCCAATGGATTCCACTAGCTAGTGAGCTCAACATGATCATTCGGAACAAGTAATTAAACATGTAACCTTGGTAAAATTGCCAGATTTTCCATTTTGGCCATACAATTTCCTCCTTGTCATCATCCAATAAAACTAGCAACAGATCTAAGAATCAGTTGCAATAGGGACTTTGGTCGGGCATCAATTAAAGAAAGAAAGAAAAAAAATCTTCATATTCCCCCATTATTTATTAATGGGTTATCATTTTGTAGATTTGACAACGACAAATGAAAATGATAATTATTCGACCTTGACCGGATTTGTTTCTTCCTCTTATTTCTTAAAGTTAATGTTTCATTTTTAGTGTGGGTCTCATGTGCACTCGGATGCACCGTGCACTCATAGTGAATTTTATAAGCGTGCAACTATACAAAAAATAAACGTGCAACAATTCCAAAGAGAAGTATACAACTATGTTCCCATTTGAACTTTTCTGTGTAAATAAGTCGCATTTTTCAGCATAAAAAGTTGCACGCTTCTAAAATGCACTATGAGTGCACGGTGCACCCTGGTGCATAGAAGACCTAGCCTCATTTTTATAATCTGCACTATGATAATTAAGAGAAATATTAATGCTTGATTTTTTTCAAAAAAAAAAAGAAGTGAAGATTTGATAGATTCAAAGTATATCACACCTTAAAATCGAACTATATAAAATTCTCGAATCACTTAACTTCAATTTGCACTTTGTTAACTCAGTTAAACTTATTCCAACTCGATTGTTTACATGTAATCTGACTTGAGAGAATAGTTATAAAAGCCCAAATTTGACTATTCAATATTATTTGTCTTGTAAAATTGACCATGTAATCAAACTATCAAAGTGGGTGTGGTGTTATTTTATGTTGTGCTTTGTGAATTTTCAGATGAATTTTACAGCGTCTATGTTTAATCATGTAGTGATTTAATTACTTGATTAAATTTATTATAAACATCTTATACTTTAAAGTCTTATAAATGGTTTCAAGAGATTGTGTAACTTTTAAGTAACTTTAATTTGTTAAATGCTTTACTAATAAAATTTACTCCATTTATTAAATAATTTCAAAGACATATTATATTTTAATTCTAATTTTTACAAAATAATTATATTTTTACTTTTTATGTTGTGGTGGAGGTAGAGGTGAGGGATATTTAATTTTTTTGGAGCTTGTAAAAAACTTATTTTAAAGACAAAAACTCATATAAGACGGAGTTATGAATGAGACGTAGTACAACATAGTACAAATTACAACCACTCATTTTAAAGCGTTAAAACGTTATTGTCCAACTTATACTCCGTCTCACCGTGACACTGTTTCATACAATTGTGCCTCAATCTACTTATTTAAATACTTTGAAACGGGCTACACAAACTTAACAAATAATAAATGTGAGGTTGTAAATTGATCTAAAGAATCAAATAACTAACGAGAAGTTCAACTTTGACCAAATCAAACCCAATCACAGTACTTAAATTAAAAATAAATAGCATAAAAAAATAAAAAATAATTAAAATTATAGTCGCTTAAATGGTGGTTTTGTCAATAGTCTACACAATTTTAACGATCCAAATAACCTATTTATAAAAAAGAATTCCATTAAAGCCCAATCACGTTTCTTTTGTTTAAAACTTGATTTTAATCAAAGCCCATCTTATTAGCTATATTTGTTTCGACAATTTTACAGGGATGAAACCCAGCCCAGCCCATTAAAGAAACCCTAATTCTTTATCAAGCTTCGTATAAGTAGAGATAAAAGCCCTGAAATTGGCATTGTATCAGTAGGAGCGGCGATATCAGAGTTGGGCGAAAATGCAGATTTTTGTGAAAACCCTTACTGGCAAAACAATAACGCTCGAGGTTGAATCGAGTGACACTATTGACAATGTCAAGGCCAAAATTCAAGACAAGGAAGGTATTATTTGCTTCCTTCACAATCTTCTCATGTGTCTGTTATTTTCCTAGATTTGATTTTATTTGGAAAAACAAATGATCTTTATAGGAATACCACCGGATCAGCAGCGTTTGATTTTTGCCGGAAAGCAGTTGGAAGATGGCCGGACCCTCGCGGATTACAATATTCAGAAAGGTGATGATGAGCTTTCTACGGATTATAAGCTTCAATTATTTCCTGTTTTTATTGATTAAGATTTGGTATTTTTTTTCAGAGTCCACGCTGCATTTGGTTTTGAGGCTTCGTGGAGGAATAATCGAGCCTTCTTTGATGGCTTTGGCTAGGAAGTACAACCAGGACAAGACGATTTGCCGGAAGTAAGATTTCTTTTTGCTCCCTTTTTATTGTTGTTTCTTGTGAACTCATGACTTAAACTGGCATCCTTTAGTTAAAATTACAATTTTATTCAATATACTTGTCGCATTTTTAGCTCTTTTTTCGTGCATCAATGGAATATAGATAGTAAAACAAGTCCCTTTGTGCTATAGTTCAGAATAATGTTGATTCTGATAATATCCTATTTGTTAGGTATGATACCAAGACCCGGGGTATTGATCTTACTTTGTTTTCTGATGAAGTTATGATATACTAACATGATAGATTCTTTCTTTTATTACATATTCTCAGTTGAGGGAGTCAATCTAGTAACTTATTTACTTGTTGATTTTATTAGATTTACATTAGGCTAACTTTCTTGATTACATATGGGCCATTAACTCCTGTTTTGTGTAGTCATTGTACTCAATTTTATATATTTTGTTTTAGGTCTATTAAGCTCCATCTTGATCTGTATAGATTATTCCCATCAAAACCCAATTTTTGAAGATTGGTAGGAACTGTGTAATATAGTGTCTTGGTTAGGATTCTTGGAGAGGGACAGAGGGTAGATAGGTTTTGATCAGGTCAAGGTTAAGACAGGATGTTGCTTGGTTACTTCAAGAGTAGGAAGTGTTGAACTAAAATCACAAGTCTTCTGTGTCATGCTTATGCTATGTAATATGCTGTTCTGTATCATCCTTATGCTATGTAATAGGAAAAATTTGGAAGGGTTATCTTTTCGTTTTTTGTTCTATACTTTTGATTTTGCGACTTTACAGTAAGTGTCTGGTCGGGATTGAAAAACCTTTTCCTCTTGTATTTGGTCATTACATCAAATTAGTATTGGTCAGGTTATTTGTTTCTCATGAAGATAGGGAGTTTATAATCAGTTATATATGTCTACCTTCTTAAAATTATTTGATTCCTGTTGAAATTAGATTTGAGTCTTAACCATGGGACATTTATGATCGTTGTTTAAGCTCATTGATCCTTGATTTTATTAATATTAAGCTGAGTGTCTTAATTGCTTGCTTGATGACACTGTTAAGATTGATGTGATGACTACTTTATTTTAGATGCTATGCTCGGCTGCATCCACGTGCTGTGAACTGTAGGAAGAAGAAGTGTGGACACAGCAACCAGGTCATTGCTGATTCCTGAATCTCTATTTTTTTTTATGTTTCCTCTAGGACTTGAGCTGATAAGCCTATTTAATTTTTCCTTTGCAGTTGAGGCCAAAGAAGAAGATTAAGTAGACGTGCTGTTTTTCTAGTCCAAAAATATTTTCCTTGGTGATAAGTTTTCGAAATTCAATTGCTTTTTTTGGCATATATGGACCAACTACTGTCTTTTTGGTTTATGTTTGGCTGTGTAAGAATATTCAAGTTATTTTTCTACTTTTAAATTTTTATTAGTGACATCATGCTTTTATTTGTTTGACTATCAAATTAAATGTACTTGTCCTTCTGATCTTTTCTTGACATTTTTTGGTACCTGAGGGCAAGGTGCTTCAATTTCTTACTGCCATCCAGGGCTTGTGTCTGTTTTGATTTTAACAAGAGTGGGTCTCCTCCTGTGCCTAGGGATGGCATTGGGGAGGGTTAAAACCCGGTCAAATGGGTTTTCACCGGGTGCGGGTCGGAATATGGTATTAGGCAAACCCGCCCCGGACCCGCCCCGTATATATATAAACATATATTAATTATATAAATTTTATTAAATTAAATATATTATTTATCTAGTCATCTAGGGTTTTTTTTCATGGTGAATTATTTGAATTGTTTCTTTCTTTGCTTTATCAGTTTCTTATATCAAATAAGTGCTTTTGTTTAGATTAAAAAGAAATTAGGATGAGTAGATATTTAATGTACATAATTCAGAACAAATTTGGTGGTGTAAAATGGGTTTGGTGGAAAGAAATAATAGTATTAAATAGTATTGAAAGTTGCTTTATTTTCTTTTTAGAAAATGACCAAACAAAATTAGGACGTTATTTATAAAAAGTGGACAATCAAAATTAGGATAGAGGGGAAATTTGAAATTGTATTTTTTGCTTGTCCGTTTATAATCTCTACATGTGCCCTAGGTGCATTATGTAATCATGAGTGTGTTTTTTAAATATACAACTTGTTGTAATAAAATATAGTACAATTTATTTACAATAAAATACTCCCTCCGTCCCCAATCTTTTGAGATTCCATTTTTTTTTTTATCCCCAATCTTTAAATGGTTTTTTCCTAAAATGGAAATACAATCACTTTTATCACATCACTTTATCACTTTATCACATAAAATACTAATAAACAACTTCTTTTTACCCCTACTACCCATTTTAAAAAATAAAATACTAATAAATAACTATTTTTTTAATCATTATTCCCATAAATTGTCAATTTTCCAGCCTGTTTTCCTAAAAGTTGTATGTTTTAAAAATATATTATATTGCACACATGCACCTACTTCATGGTAGACCTAGCCTTCTATGAATTGATCTTGTGAAGTGATATACGATATAGTTGGACTTATCTATTACTTCATTCCTTCCAGCATATATTTTTGCTTTTGATCCATATATTCATCTTTCATCAATTATATAGTGCATGTATTCTTTCTTTTTTGTACATTATTCTCTTCAAACATGCTGTTCTCTATCCATGTATTCTTTATTTGTTGTACATTATTACTCTCCTCCAACATGTTCGCTACTTGAATAAAATCACAATCTTGTCTTTCTTTTTCTTTTCTTTTTTTGAGACAATTTTCGAGTGAAATCATAGACAATCCTTCCTGATTATCTAAATTATAATATTCGTTTAGATATTTATTCAAATTTAAAGACAAAAACTTGTGTAGACCTGGTTCATACTATGAACCCGGGTCAAGCCTGACTCATACACACAAAATTGGTCAGATATAATTTCGTGCTCATTTCCCTTTCTTCTCTCTCCCCCCTCGAAAAACGCAACGCTTTTGAACTACTCTCAACTCTTGAGCGACGGCATTGCGACTTTTATTAATCCTTGAAATTATTCTTTTATGATTTCTTCTGACGGCGACGACCACGATAATTCTGTGATGGCTCTGCTCTGACTTATGACGGCGGCTCTGCTATGGCAACGATATTTTGGTTTGTAGATATCACGTTTAGTTGTACAAAGATGTTGAGCTGCGTGAACAAGAATAAGGAGTTTGGGTTCTTGGGATTTAGGGATGCATGTAAGTTGTGTAAGGGTGACGGAGTGGTGTGGTGATGATTCGCGTTGGATATGAACAATGTGAAGAGGGAAATGATGGTGAAGAATTGATTGGTTTCTGAACAACAGTGATAGTTTTTTTGGATAAGAGTGAGAGTTTTATAGAATAAAAGTGATAGTTTAATAACATGATAGTGAGAGTTTTATAGAGTGATAGTTTTATAGCGTAACAGTGAGAGTTTTATAGAATAACAATAAGAGTTTTTCTAAATAAAAATGAGAGTTTTATAGAATAACAGTGATAGTTTAATAACATGATAGTGAGAGTTTTACAGTGAGAGTTTTTCTGAATAAAAGTGAGAGTTTTATAGAATAACAGTGAGAGTTTTTTTGAATAATAGTGAGAGTTTTATAGAGTGATAGTTTTATAGCGTAACAATGAGAGTTTTTTTTAATAACAGTGAGAGTTTTTCTGAGTAAAAGTGAGTTTTTATGAGTAAAAGTGAGAGTTTTTCGCAATCGCGCTATTAATGTCCCTTACACCTTCATCTTCATTGCGTGGATTATTGAGCGCACGACGGTGCGAAGGCCGTCGTTGAAGCTAATCGCCGCCGCGACATTGCTGTGGCCAACACCTGCGATGTGTTCTCCTAAGACACGACGGATTATGGAGTCAGGTTGTTGGTTGATGTGGTGAGGAGAATCAACGAGCGATGGGTTCGTGAGACGACGTTGGCATGTTAGCACGGCAGAGAACAACGCGAGGAATGAGAGTGGGACGAAAATTCGGGTCAATCCATTCTTAAAATGAGTCATATTGAATTAGAGTTCATAGTGTGAACCTGGTTCACAGGAGTGTTACTCAAATTTTAATGAGTTAAAGTGTAATATATGTAAACCACTGAACCACGAGCTTCGTTCCTTTCACAAATTACTCCAACAACATCAATCAAAATATTTAAATTATCAAATTATGCTTGTTTTTTGTTATGAATATTTGTTTTTCACAAATTAATCACTTCTCAAGGCTTTCTCAAACGCCCCTAATTTTCTCATGTTCATACGCAAGTGATTCCAAGTGTGTTAAATCAGTAAAAAACTGAGAGGGCTTTCCATGTGGTGAGCACCCACACATGTAACCCCCAAATTGACCCTTTTCCAATAAAAAGTCTTGTTTAAAGAGATGTTTTTTTCCTACTTTTTTTTTTTACCATTTATCGAAGTGTCCTTAATTTTCTCATGTTCATAATAAAGTTGTCGGAATTTTCCAGTACCTTACCAGCTTCCTTGATGAATAATCTTACTACATGTTTTCCTTAGGGTCCTTTTGACACAATTTATAAGCTCTCTAAAATAACTTAGAGCTTATAAGCTCTTTAATTTTATTTGGTAAAATAAGATGTTTAGCATCTTATCACATGTAAAAAAAAATTATTTAGAACTTATAAGCTCTAAAAAAATAAGTTGAGATATCACAATTTATTTTACAAAAATTATATAAGCTCTACCCTAGGCCGATTTATGCAACCATGATCTCAACACGTCCCGGCCCAAATTCAACTCAACCCGTCCCGTTTTTTGTGAAAATAATTAGAAAAAAAAATCGAAAAAAAAAATTATTTTCAGAAAAAAAAACTATTTTCAGAAAAAAAAAGTTATGTTAAAAAAAATTGAACAAAAAAATTCAGAAAAAATATATTTTCCAAAAAAAAAAATTGAAAAAAATATTTATTTTCAGGAAGAAAAAAAGTGTTTTTGAAAAAAAATAAAATTCTGAAAAAAAAATATTATTTTCAGGAAAAAAAAATAAATTATATTATAAAATTTTAAAAAATATATTTAAAAAAATTATTAAAGAACTTATAAGTTGTATTACCAAACACTTTAACAAAATATAAACTACTTAAAAATTAAGTCTTATAATCTTTTAAAACAACTAATAAGATGTTTGAACTTATAAAATATTTAAAATAAGCTTAGTCAAACGGACCCTTAATCTCTTTGCTGTTGTTTTCCTCTTACTTTCTCACAAAAATTGTAAATTCAACTAATAAGTTGCCAAATCTCTGCAAAACATATCTCTTGATCAAGCATCCGCAGTATTTCATCAGATTGATACTCAAAATTAATGAGTCTATAAATTAAATGGAAAGAAAAAACTCTCAAACACTACCTGATGAGTGATGAGTGATGAGTGATGAACTTCCATAATTGTTGTAATATTTAATTAGTCAAACTCACCTGGGCCTAAATTGGTGTAATTTTTTTTTTTGACAAAAGGACAAACAATGAGAAGGTAAAGAGAAGTACAAAGTACCAATTCTTCAAACGAAGCACAAGTCCTTCAAACCCATTATAGTACGACAGTTTAACCCGAACCAATCCAATCGAAAAACAACACCTACCTCGAACCAATCTTGAGGAACAGAGGAGGGGAGAACCACAATCCAGATAAGAGCACAAGAACAAAGGAAAGCCCTACACTAAGGCTTACACCATGTCCGAAAAAAAAACCAGGATTGCATCAGTCAAAGCATCACCAACAAACCACCATGACCCAAACAGGAAGAAAACAACAGAAAAAATAAAAAACAAACCCAAAGAGGGAGAACGTCTCACAACAAACCCCTAACAAGGAGAAAGCAGAGCAGGAGAAATAAATCTAAATCCTAAAATATCAAATAGAAGAAAAGGTAAAGATAACACAAAAAAATAAAAAATCCGACGGATCCATTTGAATTTACACACCCCGCCGTGTCAATCCTTGGGGAGATCGATCCGACGATCTAGCCACGACTTCTAAGCGACGCCAAAAACGGATCCAAGAACAAATTCAGGGGATGCGGTTCTTGGACACAAGCTTTTGAAGATCCGAATGCGATCAAAACCTTCTGACAATGATTGGGTGAAGTCTTTTCCCGCTGTCTGGCCGTGGCAGACGCCAGGATCATCGGCTGAGGGAGGGGGGTATTTTGTTTTACCTCACACATGGCGGAGGGAGGGGGAAACTCGGCAAAACTTATACGCGTGAAAATAAATCGGTAAATAAGATGAATGGGGCTAGGGTTTTTGTTATTTTGATTTTTGTGCTAAGGATAGAAAATAACTTTTTTGTGTGACTAAAAAAGGTTGAGGTTAAAAAAGGTGTGATGTTTTAAATATTTGAATATAGTATTCCTATGTAATGATTCAACTTTTTTTGTTTAAAATTGTAAAATTTGAAAGATGTTAGCATTTTTTGTTGGGAGGTATCGCTTTGATTAGTGGTCCACAGATTACGGTGGCATTTACCCTCGGGCATGGGTGAGTGCCTGTGCCTGTGCCTGTGCCTATGTGTACAAGTAGCATTTTAATTTATACAAATATGTTTGTGCAAGTTTTATAAATTTTAAATTCGTGCAAATTAATTTAGATGCAATTCTATTTAACTATCTAGATCCAGTTAAAAATAGATTAGTTTATTTACTTTAAAATGATTTACATTTTCTGTAACCATAAATCTGTAAATTTTCCTGCGTGCCAATTATAAAATGGGTCCCACAAGGGAGCAATATATCCAATCAAGTTACAAAATTTGCAAAATTACTCTCATGGGTAAATTAAAATTTTCAAACATATCTGGAAAATTTCCCAAAACTCTATCCATATACACCAACAGTTGTTCCGTGTTCGGTACATGCCATCCTCTAATTGATTTTTCATTACATGTGTCAAATTCATTTTTTAATTAAAAAATTGATTGTCATATGTAGTAGTATAATTTAAAGAATTATTATTATATTTAACAACACAATTAGAGAAAGCTACGAAATTGAGGTTTGTCTATGAATTTATGTAATTATATAGACAAATTTTATTTTTCAAATTATTAATAAACAAATTGTTTAAGAAAAAAAATTTATGGGTAAATCTATTTAAAAGCAATTCCAATTAAGATACTCCATCCGTCCCATTCTTTAAGCCAATTTGATTGTTCATAAGAATTTATGGGAATAGTGATAAAGTGTTGGAGGTAAAAATAGTTGTTTATTAATATTTTATGTGATAAAGTGATGGATAGTTGGGGGTAAATTAAGAGACGGTCTTATATAAGTTTTTATCTTAAAGATATTGGTCTATTGCAGCGCCATTTATCAGCTACGTATAGGCTAATTAACTAGCCTCCTACAATCATGTTAACTAATTAGTAATTAGCTGCGTAAGAGTAACTGATTTTACATACAACTATGACGCGCAATTTGTTTTTATATTGACTTTTTTTTAACAATATTAATTGTTTTATTAAAACGTATTAATTTATTTATATTAATAGAATAATTCAAAAGTATTACTACTTATTATACTATAATAAAGTAATAAATGTCGGTTAATTTCAAGAGAAGCCTCGTATCAATCCCTTCTTCTAGTCAAACATCATTTTTGGACCCTATAATGTCAATTCCATTATTACAACGCTCAGAATTTAAGTTTGAATGTCGTGAGCATTTTGCCTCCAAATCAAATTCCTTTCAGTTTGGTACCCTTAATTGCCAAGTGTATACCGCAATTGTATAAAATAATCAACAGTATAAAACCTTACATATTTATGAATTATAATACATATATAGTAGCTATATTAGGGAGGAAAAAATATAAGAACCCAAATATTATACTCTCGATCTGTTCCGAAATCAATTGAGTATTTATTATTTACAAGGAGTTTTATATGATATTTATTTATTAATATAAATTATTTTTTATTGAGAAAGTAATGTCATATAGAGTAAATAAAAAGTAATAAAACTGTTTTTAGTGTAGAAAAAATAATGACATGTAATATAATATTAAGATATTTGGTGAAAATAATTTAAGTTGATTGGGTTACTTTAATTTATTGTCATCTAAAAAAAATGTTCAATTTAGCACGTGACGGACCATTTTAGCAAATGTTCAATTGAATCCGGAACGAAAAGAGTATGTATTTTGTAATCTAATACTTGTGAAAATAACAATGGATGTGTGTATATATGGGTAGAATTGAGGAGTTGAGAAATAGTGAAAATTAAAGAGGGGTAGAAAGTGAGTTTAATTGAGGGAGAGCGATGATCGATCCGTTGTGTGAGTTTAATTTCCACGTTACTTTTAAATTAATGGCCCCCTCCTTGATTCATTATTATTAATAATGATATATAAAATCACTTTAATTTCCTTTATAAAATACTCCTACTAGTCTGACGCAAGGCCTCGATATTTAAGGATTTGGTGATAGTCACCTAATTAAAATTCAGTGATGATTACTCAATGAATGATGGTGATGATGATAGTATATATACTAGGGAGTTATAATGTTTAGCAATAATAGTATAGTATAATATCAGTGATACGGGGAAGAAAGAATACATTACATATCACATGCACAAACATAACATTAAACAAATGTTAAGTGTATTAGAATTAGTTAGTTAAGAGAAGATAGGGATGGGAGGTGAAGTTTTTGTCTGGCTCGACCACTTTCGACCACTTTCGACCACTTTCTTAACTAGTTATTATAGTGGTCGGACCAGGCTTCATTCCCCCCCAATTTCTTACATCCATGGCCATCTAGTCTGCTAGTGTTAATTAATTTGGAGGATATCTTATTATGCATTTGTTTCACCTACGACAAATACTTGCTTGGTATTGCTATATATAGTATACTTCCAAATTCCAATTAATTATACTAGTATATAATTTCAATCATGCATCTACACTAATTAATTCATGCAATGCATTATGCCCCCACCCCCACCCCCCACCCCCACCTATATATATACATACATGCCTTTGGTTATGAGTTTTATATGACAGTCACAACCTCCTATTCCTATTCCTATTCCTTGCGCTTAATTTCTACAAACTTAATTAACGACCAAAATCCCACCTTCTTTCCCCTTTCCGCCTTAATTTCATCCTCTATTTTTTTATTTATATGCTTTTTTGTTAATTATATCTGCAATTTCTATTTCTCTTTTCCACCTTAATTGTTTCCAAAAAATAATTGTACGAAAAAGACTTGAAACTACTAGAGAAAAGAAGAGAAGAGATTGTGCAAATTACTAGATTCTTGTCCTGAATCCAAGAATCGGTGATAAAAATTAATTAATGTAGTATATTGCTGAAATTAAGTTGAAGAAAAAGTGAGGCTAGTGATGTCTGGTGTTGGAGCTACGAAGCGTCAACCCATGCAAAAATTTAGTATACCCCATTAGACTCAGCTTTCCATCTCTCCTCAACCAATCTCTGAGCATAGAATGAGCAGTTGGCCCCACGTTTAACTCCTGCATCAAACCTCCAAAATTACAAACATACACACAAGGAGTGAATAATCGGAGTGAAGAAGAAGAAGAAGAATTGGAGAATTACCCGAGCCAATTCCTCTACTGATATTACTCTGTTACCCTCTTGGTCAAAATGCTGGAAAGCTGTGGAAGCAATTTGCTCCCATGTTTCAAGGGCTTCTAGCTGGTATGTGCTTATAGCAGCTGCACAGAACTCCTCCAAGTCCATTTTCCTATAAGACAATGGTGCCATCTGCAACAACACTTTAATATCATCAACATATCTACATATATATATGATTAACTTTTACACTGTTAAATCCATTAAGTTGAGGACGGACAGCATGCAGGATATCTGGCACCCTAGATACCTTCATGGCATCAGTAGCATTGCGTGCAAGAGCCTGCACAATCACATTCTAATTAATCCAAACTCTTTCTCTACATCTCATCACTCACACACAAGTAGATGATCCTAAAGAGATACATGTGAACTCCAGTGACATAGTCTAGATTTGGAAGAGGACGACTAATTGATAGCATTATGCAAATTGTTGTCTACAAGTTAGTTTTGCAATTATGATAAAGAAATAGAGCACACCGAAGATGTAAGATTGACAACCTTCCTGAAGTTGTCTAGAGAGACTCGTCCATCCTCACCCGGCTCCAGAAGCATGAATTGTGCTCTAAGATACACCAACTCATCATCACTCAGAGCTTTTGAAAGAGCCTATCACCATTAACCAATTCAATTGTCAGTTTACATTCCTTCCAAGAATTTTTAATATAAAATATTATTATAATATAACGATGAACTGATGAAAACAACACTATCTTCATAAACACATGTAAAATATGCATCTAGCTCATCCATTTTTTCTTTCCCATGACATCAAGTTTCTCATTACATAAGAAGAAACTTATAGTTTATTGATTTTATATACCAAGGGCAGATAACAACAAGTAGTTCAAATGAAGAGATATATATACCTTTAGTGCTGCACGTTTAAAGGGAGTAGCATGTAGATATGACTTGACCAACTTGTAGACCAGAATGTCTAATGGAATAGGATGGCTCTCACTTCGCAACCATGGATGAGCTGTATGTACGTATTAGCAAGATATATGTTAAGAATGGCAATTCCAAAAATTATTATAGGGTTATAAAAGAATGAATGAAGTTTTAAGATTACTAACTCAAAGCTTGAGCAGCTGTCATCCTTTTGCGGTAATCCTTGTTTAAAAGTCGTCTTACAAAATCCTTGGCATGGGGAGAGACAGATGGCCAAGGCATGTCCTCGAAGTTGGGATCAGCTCTCAGAACTGCACGAAATATGCCAGACTCTGTTCTTGCCCAGAATGGTCTACTTCCACATAGCAAAATATACGTGATCACACCAATACTCCAGATATCTGCCTCCACACTGTAAGATCTATGCAGTACTTCTGGTGCCACATAATAAGCACTTCCCACTATATCATTTAGTCTTTCATCTGCCCACACAAACAATATTCATGCCTAGGGTAAGATGCTTTCTACTATAATCACACACATTGGAACAACAGAAGAAGAACAATCACAAGATCAACATCTCTAGGGATATCCGCATGTTAAACAACATCAGTTACAGACTCCAAAATGTTTGACTCCAAAAAACATCTCTAGGGATATCCGCATGTTCACAGGTCTAACTCCAAAAATTTGACATGCAATCATTTTGGAAGAAAGAAAGAAAATACTAATATAACATCAAAGCCACAAGAAACAAATAACTGGACAGATATGAACAACTTATAAACAAATAAACTTTAAGAAATACTCCAAAGAACAACCATGGAGAATTAGTTTCAAATCAACATGCTGATAGACGTCTTATAAGTTATCTTTATTATTTTAGTTATGGGCTTTATTTAAGTTAAGAGTCTTTATTTTAATTATATAAATCTAGAATAAATAAATGGGCCATGGGCCTTATTTCTTAGGGTATAAGTTAGGGTTAGTCTATTTATATTAGCCGTTCTCTTAGACTGAGATTATCAGGAAAATAATTATATTGTGGCAACTACGGTTGTGGCAGAGATTTATCTCTGTGGCCTCTTTGAAGAGCCTCGTTTTGAGGATTTATTTACCGTATTACTGTTATTTCGTGTCTCCCCTGTCTTAACTCTATCAATTTGGTCCGACCCGCCGGATATCACCTCGATGGCTTCAGTAAAGGACCGGTGTGAAGCGATGGAGAAGACATTGGGGGAATTTAAGTCCGCCCTCGCTGAAAACCAGTCAGCGTACGCAGAAAATAAGGCCGAAATCGCCGAGGTACGTGATCCCCTCGCCAAAATTATGACACAATTGCACGTTATCACGGCTGCTATGGTGAAGTCGGGTGATTCGGAAAAACTTCACATGATGCAGCCCGATCCCGTACAGCAACCGCAGACTCCTTTACCAGGACTTAACAACTCATCCAGTCCTGGCAAAGGTAGAATTGGCAAGGACTCAATGCCAGCTGCTGGTTCTGCGTGAGGGGGCCCCACTCATTCAACCCTAGCGCCATCAGGATTGGCCATGATTCCAGCAGTGTCACTGCACCGAATGGAATTACCTTTGTTTGACGGGAATGATCCCGTGGCTTGGTTGGCACAGGCTGAGCAATATTTCTTGATGCACCATACGGCTATCAGTGACCGTGTACAACTGGCCCTCATTGCCATGTCAGGCCGGGCCATGTTCTGGGCCCAGTGGGTACTCCGCAGAACTAACGTCCCATGGGCCCAATTTACACAGGATTTGGTTGAACGGTTTGGAGATGCTTCAGCGATCAATGCATATGAAGCTATGCATAACACTGTCCAAACAGGGAGTCTTGAAGACTATCTGGCCTTGTTTGAGGAACGGGTTGCTCAATTACCCTCACTTCCGCAGGCCCAATATTTGGGAATGTTTCTTGGGGGTCTGCAGCAATCTGTCAGCGATCGTCTGCCAGACTCTGAGATGACAGACGTCTTTGCTGCCATTAGGGCCGCCCGGCGTATTGCTCGTGTCCACAAACCTCCATCGTTTCAACGGACCCCGTCACTTCAGCGTCCTCGGGTCGCAGCAGCGGGGCCCTAAATAATGGGCAGCAGACCTTTGGCAGTGAGCCCAACTCTACCGCTTCGTCCCCAGCCTTCCCACAGCCTGCAATCTCGGATTCGTCTGCCCCCCATCCAAATCGAGCAACACGCCGTCTCACAGCAGAGGAAGTTCGTGAATATAGGGCCAAGGGCAAGTGCTACCGCTGCAGTCAGCCCTATGGGCCCTTACACAAGTGTTCCGCCAAATACTTGACTATTATTGAGGCGGATGATGATGAAATCGGGGTGGGGGTAGATTATCAATTTGAGGAAGTCAGGGATGATCAGCTCCAGCCTTGAGGACAAGGCTGTTTCGCCGGAGGGAGCAATTGATAGACGTCTTATAAGTTATCTTTATTATTTTAGTTTCGGGCTTTATTTAAGTTAAGAGTTTTTATTTTAATTATATAAATCTAGAATAAATAAATGGGACATGGGCCTTATTTCTTAGGGCATAAGTTAGGGTTAGTCTATTTATATTAGCCGTTCTCTTAGACTGAGATTATCAGGAAAATAATTATATTGTGGCAACTACGGTTGTGGCCGAGATTTATCTCTGTGGCCTCTTTGAGGAGCCTCGTTTTGAGGATTTATTTATCGTATTACTGTTATTTCGTGTCTCCCCTGTCTTAACTCTACCACATGCACATACAACGGAAACATACTAACTAAAGTGGACAGCATATTATGTCTTGTTAGAAAGCGATTCGATAAAACATCATTAAAATTTTCAATTTTACTATGATAGCTATGCTATAAAATGCAAGTGAATTGGCATAGACACCAAAATTGCAATTTTAATTCTGTTAAGCATTGAACTTTTCACCTTACAACCAAGCCCAATCTTCATTCTAGTAGAAGAAAAATCTCTAATGGTTACAACAAGATTGAGTAATAGAAGTACTCGGTTCAGGAAAGAACATTAGACAAAGGGGGAAAACAAAGGCAGAAATACTCTAAGCTTCGAAATAGATACCTGGCCTGATGAAGTCGGAAAGACCAAAATCTATAAGCTTCATATCAGCATCTTCACTTCTAGAGGTGAATAAGAAATTCTGTGGATTGGTATTAGCAACAATATCAAGACTAGAAAGTTTAATTCATCATTCAAGATATATAGGTAAATGGTTGGAAAAAAGAAACTCTCAGCATACCTCAGGTTTTAAGTCCCGGTGGACAACACCTTGAAGATGACAAAAGGAAACGACACTAAGAATTTGAACAACTATAAGTTTTGCTTCCTCCTCTGTATATCTACCACCCCTGAAATGAATAAACCATTATAAGTGTTTGCTGCATCCATCAAAAGGATGGATTAAAATTAGAATAAAATTGCACTTTCTGCTTCTCTGTCTCTCTCTTGCCCCTAATATACTGCACGACTGAATAATAGAGAACTGTGTTTTCACTTACTTTGACAGTATTCTGTCCAGCAGTTCTCCACCTTCACACAACCTACAGGAAAAGAAAAAAAGAGCTAATATCACAATCCTATACTCAAGTAGCTGGCCTCAGGACACTCACCTCCCTATTTTAAATACAGGATATGAAATTATTTTAAAATTTTATATGATTTTCTCCAACTCTTCTAGTGTAAATAAAGTCAGGAATCGAACATCAACGGATTTCCCATGGTTAGATCTATTTATATAAAAATCATAACATTGAAAACAGACCATTCACCCCAGATGATTTCCCATAGTTAGATTTATTTATATAAAAGTCATAAAATTGAAAACAGACCATTCACCCCAGATGACAAAAAAGATAAGAAAAAACTAAACCCATTAAACAAAATTAAGAATGTCACACTGGAGGGAATTACTGAATTTAGTGAATACCAAAACTCTGGAGCTGGGAATAGGAAAAGAAGCTCCAGGTAGCATGCCTTAGACATAGTGTCATTCAGCTCATAAAAATGGAGTCAATAGCTGTACCATTTTGGTGCAGCAATTTCTTGCTTATGCATTTAATTTAATTTTAACAAAAAGTCTGACCTCATTTCCCACTGAAAGATATTCTCATTCCAACTATCTTATACAGAAAATAATTTCAAAACTAATTTATAAGAAAATAAAATACATTTACTTTGAACATTAGTGTGAAATTACATAATAACATGAACAAATAACATATTGAAATATATATTTTTTATATTAGAAACTATAGATTTTTTGCAAAACTATATCCAGGAAAGTATGAAAACTTTTCTAGAAAAGAACACAAATACAAAGGTCCACGTGTAGAAAAAGAGAAGAAAATTTTGCAGGCTTCATTCAACATTGACTCAAGTATGTACACAAACAAGTGTTAGGAGAAGAATAGCGGAATTTGGAAATACGTACTCCATTATTATGTACACATTATTGGCATCCTCACAAGCATCATAAAATCTAACTAGATGCCTATGGCCTGAAAGAGCTTTCAAAATTTTCACTTCCCTGCGAACATCTTCAATAGATATTGCAGTCGTCATCTGCCAAAGAAACTCACTCAGCTATATATCCACTTCATGTTATCATAAAATATAGATTCATACATAAGAAGGAAAAGGGATTGTGAAATCATGTATTAATAAGTTGGATAAGATGTATGATGTTCTATAATTCTTTTTATTTCATTTAACACCCCAAATGTTGGAAGCTTTACTCATGACAAAACCATTTCACTGCAGAAACAAGAATAAAAATCTTTGCAGGTAACCGTTGTACCTTCCTTGATATGAATCTAATACATAAGTTCACTTCTCCAGCCAGTAAAGAAAATGAATTATCAAACTAAGACATCAAATACACCAACCTTATATTATTGATCATAACAAATACAGTTCATGGGAAAAGACTCTTTCAATCTTCAGATGTTTCTTCAGTTTCCTAGCTCCATTTCTTTTCCAATCTTCACTTATTCTTAAATTTATTCAGTGATCCTACGTTAAATACAAACCATTCTATCTGCGTCGACACATTTTTGTTTTCCTGTCTAGAAGATATTCCAGAACAAAATATTTCCATTTTTGATCAATAATACCATTTATTGTTAGATAACTAGCTTAGATATCGACTGTTTAGGCAAGTACAAGTCGCGTTAGAACTCCCACGTCGATCTGTACAACCACGTGGCGGCCTAAGCTAAAATTTGGTAACACACAATAATTTTTTGCAAAGCTACAGGAGTTATAGACTAAGGCCTGTGTTGCACGGGTGCGGGGTGCAGATACGATACGATTCGGGTGCGGGGATTCGTAGATTTTCAAATTTTTAGGATACGATACGGCCAGGATACGTCAATTTTTTTAATTTAATTATATATATCACCTGTAATAATATTAAAAAATTTACAACAATTATATATAACACATGTAATAATATCAAAAGTATTTAAAACACAATACTAATATCAAGGAATTCATCCCATAAGTAACAAAACAACAATTAAATCAAATATCATTAACATATACAAGTCATAAATCATAATAAAAGATTAATAAATTTTAATATTTAATAAGTTTTAGAGTGCGTCCTTCAAATTATTAGTAAGTTTTAATTTTTTACAAAAAAAAAACCCCAAAATTTAATAAATTTTACAAAAAAAATCCCGATACGTATCCAATACGCGTATCCTCGGAACAGGATACGCGTATCCGATAATAAAAAAATAAAAAAAAAGTGGGATTTGCCACGTGGCGAATCCCACCCAAATCGCACCCCAGGCGAATCCGATACTGCATACTGTTAATTTTTTAAGAATCCGTGCATTAGAGACTAAGGCTAAGTGGAAGTCTTAATCTCTGCAATAGCCAAACTGTGAGAACATATATTTGTAGAAGTAATTTTATAAAAGCCTAGGCAGCCAAAGGCTGTGTAGATTATAATCTCAATCAAGTATAATTATTAGTCCATTGTGTACCACATTTACATAATTGTTTGTGTTTTCAGCATCAAGCATTCAAACAAAATGAAGGTATGCAAGAAGCAAAGATTAGAAAAAAGACATGAGATTGGTGAATTATGATTTGGCGGAGATTAAAAAAAGAAAGAGACCTTGGCTTTAGAGATAATTTTGATGGCAAGAGGCAAGTCCTTTAGTTCCCCCTTTCGGCCTTTGGCAGAGCAAGTATGACCAAAATGCCCTCTTCCGACCTCCTTGCCCAGTTCATACTTGGCCCCGAAATTTTTATTATACCCAAAATTCTTATCGAGCGCCTGCTGCTGCTGCTGCTGCTGCTGCAGTTCCGTGTCTTCGACGGCGGCGGGGGCGGCGTCCTCCGGAATGGGCCCCTCTCGAGGCGACTTCTTCTTTCGCCCCAATTTTCTGAGGGACGCCCTGATATGCTTTGCCGGAGACGGGGGAGGAAATGGCTTCTTGAAAAACCTCATGGGCGTCGACCTAGCGGGAGATGGGGAGACGCCAGCGGGGGTTCCGCCGCCGAATGGGTAGGGGCTGGGCCAGGGGCTATTGGCGGCAGAGGATCTGGCAGGAGTGTTCTTGCCGTTGGGGGGTGGGGCCTGGGAGGAGAGATCGGCATCGTCGGAGGCGGAGGCGGCGACGATGGTGGTGACGTATCCATCGTTATCTCCGGTGGGGATCGGCTTACCGTAGCACTGCCCCATCAGCAGCAGTGTGTGTGTGTGTGTCAACTCTAGACTAGAGAGACCTCTTTTTTCTTTTCTTTTCTCTTTCTTTTTCTTTTTCTTTTTCTCTCTCTCTCCCCCCCGATAATTAACACTTATACTTGGATTAAAAATCAAAACAAAAATAAAGCATATACTATTACTTCTTTGTAAATTTGCGGCAGAATTTGGAATTGGATACACACGCAGCAGAATTGAATTGGGGGGTCAAAGTAGGTTAATTGGTTAAGAAAGATACACTAATACTCCTGCGTGATAGATCTACGGCGACAAACAATAAAAACAAACGGACTGATAATCTACAAACAAATGGGAAACCCCACTAAGATTTTACCTACACACAAATCACTAATATATGTATGTTATGTGTAACAGTTTATTATTTAACATGAACAAAAAAATAATGCTGCCTAAGGAAATAATCAATTGGGATAAATCACTGAATGGAAACTTGGAATTTTAATTAATATAGCTGACGTGGTCAAAACATTCATTTCAATCTTATATTCGAGATTTAATATACCATCGTACTTAACGATATATTTTAATACATATACAAAACTTCACGATATAAATATATGCTCTATTTGTATAACATCGATCCATAAATATGACTAGCAGTATTATTTAAATTGTTAATTTTGAATCAAATTAATATTTTTTAATGATGCTAATCCTACGAGTGTTGGAGTTACTTGTTTTTCACTTATCCAATAAATGAAATAAAATTGATTGATGATTGATGCTTGTAATCACATTAAAATTGTTTCAAATTAAATTAATATATCTCCAAGTAAAAAAAAAAAAATCAATTTGATCGAATTTGTATCTCGTCAAAATGGTTGAGAATAAAGAAGATCAATCAAATCACACTAATTTGTAAAACCTAAAATGATTTGTCAATTAAATCGACATTGATCAATCAAATTACGTCACCATGTGACGTGAAGAAGGAAGCTATTCATTCTCTCTGTTATAAATAGGGTTCTTTGTAAATAGAAACAAAGGAGTTCTACATATTGTACTCAAGATTTACATTTTGAATCAATTAATTATCTTTGTAATTCATTTTTGTGTTTTCACATTAAATTCACAAAATTTGTTGTTATAATGATAATGTATTGTTTTACTATTTTTAATTAGTTGAGTAATGATAGAGTGGACAAAAGTAAATGACAAAAAATAGGAGACATAATTAGTTAGTGTATTAAAAATAAGATAATTGAAAAAAAAAAGTGATGTAATAGTAATAGGAGTATTAGCGTATGTTAAAGATGAATGTGTACTTGAATATATGATGAGATATGCAAATTCGAAAAGTGACTTGCATGGGGAAAAACTTATCTCCATCCGGATAGTCACATCCTAAATCAAACACAACCCAAAGCAAGAGAATACTAGATCCCACAATTTTAGCCCAACCCGATGAGTTGACCCAACCAACCTGAAGCTAAGTATGGTTGGGCTATTAAAATAAAGGTCCAAAAAAATCAGTGTCTATTTGACCCTACCCATGTGACCCGTGGACCTAATGAGCTGGAACCAGTTTGGCCTGTGAGCTAATGGGCGGATCTATGGCCCTGATGTTGTAATTATTATTTTCAATAATAATTTATAATTTTTATTAGGATTGAGATTTTGGATTTTATAAAATTGTGTTATTGTTAAAAGATTTGTTCAATGACAAAAACGTGTGTATACTCGAGTTAACTGTCACTATTATACACAAAAATTATCACTGATACGCACAAAAATTATCATTATTTAAAAAATAAAATATTTTTTAAAACGTAATAATTTTTGTGATAACATTAATAGAATTCATGTATAGACATGATTCACAAGAGTGTTACTCTTGATTTATTTGGATATTAGTTTGAAATTTAAATTTTAAAGTAAAAATTAATAATATGGAGCAATTGATTTTCTTTTTTAATTATATGCTTCGATTCAATGCAAATCCTTTTGTGTGAGAAAAATGTTCAATTTGCCCTAAAAAATATAAGAGGTGCAAGGTCCAAACCGTATTTATTGCAATTTTTTTTATTAAATCACATATTAAAATGTCACATGGATGTCACATATTAACTACAAATCAATAAAAATATAACACATCAATATAATAAAATGTGATATATCATTCAAATTAACCTCAAGACAACACATCATTCTAATTAACCATAAGATGACACATTCGGAAAAAAAATAAAAAATCTCTGTTAATATATAGGGGGTTGATTGATCTAAGTATTTATTTGGTCACTAGGTGAGTTAGGATTTTTATATTAATTTTTTGTCTTGAAAATTAAATTTTAGTTCGTATAAATTACTTTAATTAAAAAAAAATAGGGGTTAGGCTGGGATAGCTTGTTGGACTGCTAGGCTAAATATATTGGGTTGTCCTACATTTTTACTGGCTCAATGAGAGTATGGGCCGAACCAACCCAACCCAATAACATCAATTGACTTGAGGGGCTAAGCTAGGAAATAAAATACTATTTCAAGTACTCATTAACTGTCCATTTTATCTAGGAAAATGAAAGATATATATATATATATATATATATATATATATATATATATATATATATATTTTTAAAGCAAGACAGAAAAAATAATAATCTCACAAATTCCCTCCATTTCGTAAAATTTGTCGTTTTAACATTTTGTACTCCCTTCATTCCGAATTCGAAGTCACGTTTACTGTTTGCACGAAGTTTAATGAAAGAATTGTTTATTAGTATTAGTTGTTTTTTTGTGGAGGGTGTAAAGGGTAAAGTAATTGCATTGATGTAAATAAAAGGGAATAAAGTTGACTTTAGTATGAAAAAAGTAATGACATTGAGTGTAAATTTCTAGATGTTTAGGGGTAAAGTTTAAAGTAGTGGAGCTACTTTATTTCCATTTTAGGAAATGCGACTTCGAATTCGGGACGGACTTTTTAGGACAATGTGACTTCGAATTCGGGAGGGAGGGAATATAAAAACAAGGAACATAATATTTTTACAAATTTCTTCTTCACAATTGAGCGTTTATGTATGGGGTAACAATTAATTGTTTTTATATTTAGTCTTCTTAATTAATTCTTGAAAAGATGAATAAATATAAAACTAATGAAAAAATTTACGTGTGCAAAATTAAGGAGATATTATGAATAAAATAGGAAAAAAAACTTGATAAAAAACGACGAATATTTTAAAACAAAATATAAGTCGAAAAGCAATAAACATTATGAAACGAATCAGAGAAAGTAACTATTAATAACTTCCTTCTTTTTCTCTCTCTTTTGATTTAATGAGACTTATATATTTATTTAGTGAAATATTAAATAAGGTAAATAATTAAAATATAATAAAGCAGTAAATTATTGATACACATTTTATCGAAATTTAGATTGTCCTTAATTTTTTCATTTTCTCTCTCACTCTCAGTATTTTTTACATCAGCATTTTTTCTTCTATAATTTCATAATAAATTTTTTTAATATACAAAAATTTATAGATGTTATAATAGTAAAAGTAAAAGAAACAAATTATATTTAATTTTATAATAAAATTCAAAAGTTTAATTATATATAACTATGAATATGCTCAATTAAAATAAATTAAAAATAACAAATTGTCATGAAAATCAATCCAAGAATGTGCTGAGCAATAGAAAAAAAAAAAAAAAAAGGCTTTGATGTTCCACTTGTCATGTGGTTGGGGTGATGAGCAATGTCCAACCCCCAGCATAGTCGATATCGAGAAACTATAAAAGTGAAGGGGTTAAGTTATAACCATTATCTCCCTTCATCTTATTGCCATCTCACAATTCTTGTAAAAATAACATAATCATGCTAATATCCACAATGGTGAAGGATTTATAACTCACTTTTAAGGGTCCCAAGTCCCAACCATCCATTAATATTATTTTTATTAAAAATAAAAAAAATAAAAAATGAAGGGAGAGAAAGTGAGTTACTCTAGAAAAAAAATAGAGGAGGAAAAAACAAATTATCCTATAGTAACTCGTTTGGAGAGAAAAAGTAGAATAATGAGTTATAATACAACTGTACGAGTTGGCTACACAAATTTCTAATCATGTTGACATATATTTATTCCTCAAACTATCTACAAACAAATTACATATATATATGTAAATTTTTTTAGACAATTCCGTAGGCAATTTGAGAATTAAAAACATGTTTATACTAAAAAAATTGTAAACAAATACCTTATTATTTTTATTAAAATTTTTGTAGCATTGTTAAAATTTCGACAGACAATTCTTTATTTTCCTACTAGATATATAAAATATTGTCTTATTTCCTACTAGATATATAAAAAGGTCTCACACAATACTATTATATTTCAGTTTTATGTGGTGCCTTGAGTTTTAAGGTCTCACACAATACTCGTTTATTTCAATTTTGTGTGGTGCCTTGAGTTTTAATGCGCTGGGCTTGTTGAATGTATATGAAAAATTGGGCGGTAAACTGAACTTTATTTCTTTTCTTTTGAAAGGTGGTAAACTGAATAATGAAATAGCCTGAGTTAGAAAACCCAACCTAAATGAATTATTATGTGATATTACAAATTTACAAGCTACCTATACAGACTCTATATGACAACAAAATTGAACCTAGAATGTACGCACACAACTAATATTATGTCAACTAATAATATGTAAAAAGTGCATTATATATGTGAAACAATAAATGTGCTGAGATTGATTTAATATTTCTCCTTCTTTGCAGATGGTATTTGATAGTATTAAGGGTCGTTTCACTAAACTTATTTTAAACATCTTATAAGTTATTTTAAGAGCTTATAAGATGTAATTTTTAAGTAACTTATAAGTTGTTAAAGTGTTTGACTAATACAACTTATAAGTTCTTTAATAATTTTTAAATTTTTTTAATATAATTTTTTATATATAATTTTTTTTTTAAATAATTTTTTTTTTTAAAATAATTTTTTTTCTGAAAAAGAAAATAATTTTTTTTCGAAATTTTTTTCTAAAAAAAAAAATTAAATAATTTTTTTTCCCATTTTTTTTTCAAAAATATATTTTTCCTGAAAATAATTTTTTTTTCGATTTTTTTTATCCGGAATATTTTTTCCAGGAATTTTTTTTTCCAAAAAATAATTTTTTTTTTCAATTTTTTTTTCAAAAATATACTTTCCCAAAAAAAAAATTTCGAAATTTTTTTCCAGATATTTTTTTTCATTTTTTGCGAAAACAAAAAAACGGGCCGGGTTGGATTGAATTCGAACTGGGTTTGGGCCGGGATGGGTTGAAATAGGATAGAACTTATATAATTTTGTAAAATAAGTTGGGATATCTCAACTTATTTTTTTGGAGCTTATAAGCTCTAAAGAACTTATTTTTAAATCTTATAAGATGTTAGACATCTTATTTTACCAAACAAAATTAATGAACTTATAAGTTCCTAAACAGCTTATAAGCTGTTTTAAAAAACTTATAAGCTGTGCCAAACACCCCCTAATTAAAAACTGCACAATGTCCATAAAATTTTCGTGCTTTATTATATTGAGCTCGTATAAATTTTAATTTCTGTATTGAACCTTAATTTATTACATATTTTCTTGACAGGAGGACTTTTCTTCTTTTACATCCTTTAAATTTGAATTTATTTGTGAAAGTGTGCCTCATATTAAAAATTTGTGATTTATAATCATTCACATTTTAATATATAGTTGGTGCTTAGTATTTCTAATTCACGACGTTTAACTCTATCAATTAGATCACTGAAAAAATCATCCCATCAAATTTGTAGAAGTTTTTAATATATAATTAGATTGGGTTCACATATTGAGTGCACTACCATTGAAGGCATGTTAGGTTAACAAGAAGGCATGTACTTGTGTGGATATGGTGGTTTTGGGAGTAGTTTACTAACCAGATAAATCCAAATTTGACCATCTACTATTCTTATAAATATAGAGAATTAGGTTAACAAGAAGGCATGTACTTGTGTGGATATGGTGGTTTTGGGAGTAGTTTACTAACCAGATAAATCCAAATTTGACCATCTTTTCTTATAAATATTACTCTTAGGTCCATTTGCTAGGTTCACTACTAGGTTCACAGCATGGGTGTTGTTTTACTCTTGTACCCTTACACATCCACAAACCCAACTCACCTCAACCCATTTTCTAACTCTCTCTCGTAAACCCCACCCCCCATTCCCAATCCCCACCATCTCACAACCACCACCAACACAAGCCTCCAACCAATATCCTCTCCCCCATCGCCACCGAATTCTGTTGAATGCTTCATTGGCGCCGCCATCCCACACCACCGCCGCATCACAATCTGTTCGCGCCTTGAGGACCACCATCTCCCTCGGATTTGAGCCGCTGGTGGCGGATCTGCGCCGCGACGGTCACCCTTCACACGCCACCGGCGATGGTAGCAAATCCACGGCCCCAACACCCAAAACGAGAACGGCGCCCCCACCTCACCAAAACCAGAACGGCGGCGTCGCCCACCTCCACACTCGCGGCACCGCCCAACCTTCACCTCCGCCGTTCTGGTTTTGAGAAAAGGTAAATTTGTTTGATTTTTGAGAAAAAAATGAATGATTGAGAAAATTTCTTTTGTTTTGATTTGGGAGGGATGATGAGAAAACAAAATGATTGTTGATTATGGAGGGCTTCGGTTTTAATAGCAACATAGGAAAATTGTTGATTTTGTGTGCGATTTTTTTGGGATTTTTGGGATTTTGGTGAAATTGTGCAGGTTTTTTCTCTGGGTGTTGCAGGTTTTGGGAGAGAAATTGTATATTCATATATTTTTTTGTGTTTTTAATCTGATTTTGTGGGGTTTGGAAATGGAGAATTTGGTACTGTATTTTTATGAAGATCTTGTTGTTGATATGCAGATTTGAAGATTTTTATGAAGATTTGAGTTTTTTGAAGATTTGGTTGTTGATATGGAAGTTGTTTGAAGATTTGAAGATCCATTTTATTAAGATCTTCGTTTTGTAAATTTCTGAATGTGAGAATTTGAAATTGGAGATGAACCTGTTCATATTTTTTATGAACATGTTCATGTTTTTTGATGAACATGTTCATGTCGTAATAAAGACGACGATATGTAAATTTTGAGATTGTAATTGTAGGTTTTAGATATGTAAATTTTTACATTTTTTCAATTTTGATATGTAAATTTGTGTAATATTTTAATTTTTATATGAATTTTGAGATTTTAATTTTTTGATATGAAGTTTGCAATTCTTTTAATTTTGAGATTGATAAACTATTTGAAAAAAATGTTGAAAAATGCATAAATTTTAAACAATTTTGAGTAATAAAATCGGCAGAAATAAAGGGAGACAAAGGAATAAAGGACAGTGGAAGTGACAGCTAATAGCTTCAAGTTGTAAGAATCATGTGACTCAATTTGTAATGAGTCCAAAATTAAGGGTAAAAATGTCTTTTAGGAAGGTGTTTTGGACTTAAGAATAATGATAAAAAGAGAATGAACCTACTAGTAATTTTGGGTTGGGTTTTGGACCTTAGAGTAAGTCACTCATAAATATATACTTCCATCATTGCCCTATTATAAATTTCTTCCTTTTTTTTTTAATCTATTCCACAATAAGTTTCATGTTTTTATAAATGGAAAAAGTAACTCCACTATCCATAATTTGTATCCTTATTTTTTACACAATATTACAAAGAATGTCACTCACTATTTCACTCGTTACTCCACATATTTTTTTCCTCTCTCCCAATATCCACAATTACCCTTCATTTTTGTTATTTTATTATTATTTCGTAAACAAAACAATAAAAAAAATTAGAAAACTTATACCGGGACGGAGGGAGTATTAGTTTTTCACACCCAAACAATAAAATATACCGACACATATATGATATTTATACTTGATTACGTGGTTAGAATTTTGTTTAGAAGTGATTTGTATATCCATAACTTAATATATCTTCAATATTATTCGTACTCAACCCAAAGAGAGAAATGCACGGATCATGCCAGTGTCAGTGAGTGGTAAATAAAATGATGAATATATCGTGGCGAAATTAAATTGGGCTCTGACCATATGGGCTTTCATTGTGATCTTAACTGGGCCTGCAACCTATATTCCTTGGCCCAGGTTTTATGCACCAACCTTTTTGGTAAATATAGAATTAGGGTCACTTGGTATGACTAGAGAATGATAATGGTAATGGGTATCATTGAAGGGTCAATCATTAAAGGTTATTGATTGAATTGTTATTGTTTGGTTAGAATATGAACGATGAGTATCATGTGAGAGAGATTGAGTAGGCGGGCAATCAATTGCTTTACTTCTATTTTCATTACATGTGTATCAAAACTACCAAGCAATATTAATATAAATGATTCTCATTATCCACTTTCATTACCCTAAACCAAATGACCCTAGTACACCTCCCTAGCTTCTTCACTCACTGACTCGTCCTCTCTCTCCTCTTTTTTTTTTTTTTTTTTAAATCAGAGAATTGTGAGACATCCGAGACCACCACCGCCAGATTCGTTCTTAGCAGGGGTGGAACCATGATTTAAAAGTGTAGAGGAGGGGGGGGAATTTTTACTATTAATTTTTTTATGGTAAAATTTAGATATTTTATACTTACACAAGATGCCAATTTTTTTGTCAATTTTTAATGTACATGTAAGATTTAGTAAATTCCTAATAAACTAAATTTAAAACTATAATAATAGCACAAAATTAAACAACGTATAATAATATTTTTATATTATAATGGAAAAAGACAGAAAAAAATTTACAACACCAAAGAACAGTGGTTGAAATATGTTCAAATCCCTAAAATCTAAAATTTTATAATAATTTGAAATTAAAAGAAAAAAAATATTACATGTTGCACTAAAATATTCAACATGATATACCCTTTTTGCGCGGTGTATTTTAAACCTATGTTAAGTAAAATATAAATTGCACGAAATGTTAAACCTAAACAGAAAAATATAATTGTTTCAAAGAATTAGTCGAATGTTTTCGATAAAAATAACATGTTTTCAATTTCAAATTTTCAATTAATCTTGTGTAATTTAAAAAATAGAAAATAAAAGAAGAAACAATATGTATTTATTAAACTGGCGTGGCCATTATCTCTAACAAATTGTTAAATTAAAATTCTAAACCAAATACTAGTAAACAGAAGAAAAAAAAAATGGGAGGGGCCAAGGCCCCCTTAACCAAAGCATGGGTCCGCCCCTGGTTCTTAGTATCTACTAATAGTCTAATGCCAGAATTTGAAAACGATGTGATGGAGGCGGTGGTTTTCAAATTCTGCTGGGTTATATATATATTCAATAATTAACAGTGAGGGACTCTCTATTTTCAAATAATTAATCGAGAAATGAGAATCATGTTTCCCTATAAGTTGTTATGAACCCACTAGCTAGTATCGACTATCGACTATCGATATCAAAGGGTGGGGGAGGAGAACTCATTCAAAAATATTTCAGAATCAAAACAATGGGCTCAAACATTATTTAAAGTCCAACATAAAATAAATCATCAATTTGAGCTAATCGCTTAATTTAAAAAAGCAAATTAAAGATAATGGGCCAAGCCCATTTAGCACGTGGATAGTATTACCAACTGGCCCATTTTCGTTACCTAACAAATTTGACAGCGGCGCAGGTTACTAGCACCCCCAATATTAGGAAATACACCACTCATTCATTTTTTTGAGGAGTTTTATCAATTCAGGGCCTGAAAGATGGTAAAACTATCAATTTAATATCTGAAAGATTTTTCTTATCGATTCAAGGCCTGGAAAATAAAAAACGATCAATTTAGGGCTTGAAATATTGAAACTATCAATTCGAGGCTTATAAATTTTAAGGTCATATTTATCACTATACCCTAAACCCTAAATGTTGAACCCTAAACCTTGAACCATGAACCCTAAATCCCCTTGAACCGTAAACCTTGAATCGTAAACCCTAAAAAAAAAAAACATGAAATAAGGACATGAAATATAAGTGTCAAACATGACCTTAAAATGTGTGAGGCTTAA
The DNA here is from genome assembly GCA_037126765.1 of Stenogyne calaminthoides. NCBI lineage: Eukaryota > Viridiplantae > Streptophyta > Magnoliopsida > Lamiales > Lamiaceae > Stenogyne > Stenogyne calaminthoides. The sequence continues at coordinate 1,292,998 of JBBCBC010000048.1, forward strand.
ATTAATAGTTTTTATCTTTCAGACCCTGGATTGATAGTTTTTTTATCTTTCAAACCTTGAATTGATAGGAAAAATCTTTAAGGCCTTAAATTGATAGTTTTGTCATCTTTTAGACTCTGAATTGACATTTTTCCTTTTTAAAATTTTAATGCACAAATAAAATATCAAAATTACCCTTGTCTCTGTCTTTTGTAACTGCATACACTCTCCTCAATAGAATTCAAAACACTGCAAAAAATTTTATGGAAAAAAAAAGTTTGGCAAGAATGTCCAATGATGCTCATGTTTTTCTCCATTGAAATACATAAGTTTGTGATTGATATCGCAGGGATGAGAGTCCCTCATAGTGCTCAATATACATATATAAGTTTCAACTTTTCTAAATATAAAATTAGGTTATATTGCAACCCTTTTTTTGAAGTGTTTGTTGTTTATTTATGGTGTTTTAAGAATATGATTGTATCTTGGACAAATAAAAGGTTTGGGTAGGATATTAGGATCACGTTTATTTGCAAATCATGCGAGTTCAAAAATTCGCACCTGGTTTTATGAAATTTTTAAAAATGTTAGTAGAGTTCAAAAAAAATATCAATTTTTTTTTTCGAAATTTTTTTTCGAAAAAACTCAGTTTATTTCAAAATATTATTTTCGGTTGTTTTTCTAAAAAATCTTTGATAATTTCATAATACTTTTCCGAGAAATCATGAAATTTTTGGAATTTTTTTTCGAAAATCAATAAAAAAAATTGGCAAATCAGTTCCGAATTTTTAAATCGCGAACTTTGTATTGGGGTTATACGTGAAATTATGCTTTTATGTAATGACATACCTATGTACTTTTAATTTACTGAATATAATTGTTTTATCACTGTTGTTTTAAATATGAATGAATGTTATTTATTTATCGCAAACTGTTCAATAATAGTACGTGTTACATTGTAGTTAATATGGTGATACCAGATCACAGAAGATCACATTAACAGTGCCCTGTAAATACAAGTACATCTTCACAACCTAGATGGAACTGAACATTCCATTTGTAGAGGTTGAAGTGTAATATCTCAGATTGACTTGTCTTGACCAATAGATTGCTTATTTTAGACATTGTGATGTCTTTGAAGAGAACTTCTGAGAGGATAAATTCTTCTGTACTGACTTATGGGATGAAGAATTAGACCTCAGTGGTTATTGATTTCTTAACCTCTGTCACTTAAATATGATTGTGTGTAATTAGTATTTATCGCTTTGATCTGTGTTGGGTTTAGAGTCAGAGAGTGATTCTATACTTTGCATTTTTGGCGATATTATTAATTACATGACAATTGCTAAGATTTAATACAGAGCAACATGTGCAAGGAAGGTCTTGTCTGATTTGTCCCCTTGGTGGGCTCGGAAGTTTTATCATATCAAACCTTGCAAGTGGAATTAAGTTTCCGGTATGGATAATAATGTTGAGTTGTCTTTACTCCAAGGTAAAATATATTAATTAATATAAAGTCTTTCAGTGACTTAATTAATTAATAGACTAAATAATCTTAAATACGAGAATTAATAACCGGGAGCCATATTGTCGTAATATGGATTAAGTTGGATAGTGCAATATTAATTTTATAGTGGAGTAAATTAATATTAATGAGATGAATAAATATTGTGACTCAATATTGAGAAATTCATAGCCCATTGGAGATTCAATCTTAATTCTTCCAAAGGCCCCTCAAATAGCCCAAATATAAGTTCAATTAATGAAAAAAAAAAAGAAAATATTATTGCATAATTTTTCTAATTTTTTTTCGAAAATTTAGAGTAAAGAAGAGGAAAAGATCTTCTTGAAAAGATTTTATGGAAATAGATAAGTATTCTTGGAATACAAGATTATCCCATAAATCCAAGAAATTAAAATCTTGCTTCTTTATTTCTTGAGATTTTCAAAATTTTGTAGAGGAAGGGAAGAAGGGATCTTTTGTGATTATTATGGAAATATAATATATGAGATATGTTCAAGATTGTATCTTGGGAAGATACAAAGAAATTTCCCTAACCTTTATTAGGGCTCAAATTTTCACCCAACCCCTTATCTATAAATTGCGGATGAATTTTTCATCCCCAACACAGTTCCATGAGTTGGAAAAATTAGAAATCCACAAAGGTGGTGCAATATATTTTTGTGTTTTCTCTTTAATTAAAATTGTTCGTGAGAATCCTTCCACCAGATTGCGAGCAAGGACATGGGACATATTTGAGAAGGTGTTTGAGTTGATCTATCTACTCAACGGTTGTCACTCCGAGAGGTATGTTTCGCGTAACTCCTAGATTCCGCATGTATAGGATTTGTTAGTGTTACTGTCCTAGAGACAATCCATTGTAAGGGCATAATACTCAGATAATATTCAGTGTTGGTTTAATATTATTATTTATTTAATATTAAATATACGGCGTTGTACTTATTAGAATATTATGTTTGATTGTTTGCATTTGTTCTTATTTGTGTTCACATGAGTCATTGTTGTCATTGAGGTTGTGAGAACTCATATGACTTAAACATGATTCTCAAACGGCCTCAATCAAGGATCATCAAGAATGGGATATTGATGATGCAATTGAGGTTGATGTGCGATCTGTATCATACTCTTAGAGAGTATAGTAAGATCTCACTTACTACGAGATACTAGGTATCTCATGATGGATCTTAAAAATACCTTGGAGGGTATTGGTATACCCATCCGAAAACAGTTTGATGTAGTTCCACTATATGTTCTCTGGTGTCTCGATTAGTGAGAGCGATCTTGATACTCCTTTGACTTGAGGTCAATCGCGCATACGACATGTGTGGAGTGATGAACTTTGACCATGACCAACGCTTGCACCCTTCCATGGGTAGATACAACTTGAATTGAGTTCATCACGAAGTGCATGTGTGTGGTAGTTGAGCCAAGAAAAAGATTCATTCCTCAAAGTGGATTTAGAGAGAATACTTATCTTCTCATCATAATTGGATCAAAGTCATTGGCCAATGCACGTCAACTTGGATTTTGTGGCCAAGTGTGACACGAGTGATAAATTAGTGATTAGAGATAAATTGATTAAGTTATTTGGATAGACACTTCATCATGTTCAAAACTTAATCGAGTATTCACGAATGAAAGGAGAAAATCGTAATAGCTCATGTTTTCAGATTCTGGTGGTTGCACATTTCCTGAACGCATTACCTCATACATTGAAAATATCTGATTTATTGTCTAGGGTTCAATTAAGACTGTTAGTTTGACTAATCGCTCGATATATGAGGGCCTATGGGTCACACAACAAGTAATGGTTGTTTACTAATTATAGTTGGTTGATTAAATGTTAAATTAAATTTAATATTTAATTTATGGAAAAGTAATTAATAATAGATTAATTTTGAATTAATTATTATTAATGTTTTATTAAATTGGATTTAATTAAATAAGAATTCCCAATAATAATATTTAGAATATTATTGTAGGATTTAATATATATAGAAATAAATCATAGAGATTTGTCATATATGAAATTTAAATCCGTGGAGATTTATATGTGGGAAATAAATCTAAGAGATTTATTTAAATAAAGATTAAGGATTTTATTTCCCAAATAAGGTTAGGCTTGAGATTTAAAATTTAGACATCTCCTATATATATGAAATTCTTGTGAATTCATAATCGTGGGTTCATATTTTCTCCATAAAATCTCTAAGTTAAATTTTCTAAAGAAATTCATTTCGGGATTCAACGACGACAGATCTGTGCTTGATTAGTAAATCCATTGCGTGGATACCATAGTTGAGAATCCGTGTATGAATTCTTTGTAAATTAATTTCTTACGTTTACATTTAATTATTATGCAATTAACTGTTCGTTGTTGGTGAACTTTAATTTCCGCTGCGCATATATTATGTGTTTACGTGCCTATATAATCCAACAGGATTTACGTGAAATTAATTGTACGCATGATGTTGTTGGCTTTTAATTGTTATTTGAATTAATATAGGATTAATTAATTCTAATAATAATTAAAATAATTTTAATATGTATTTAATTGCACCTCGAATAGATCCGGACACCCTATTTCCCAACACTTTGTTCATTCCGTGGCAGATTTAAGTGGCAACAGAGACAGTAACGGCGAGTGGAGGCTGTTGAAATATAGAGACACGTAAACACGTAATACATGCAACACTGAATTAAACAGTTCACCAACAACAAACATATAATTGCATAATTAAATACGGATAATCATAAATAGAATTCTTACAAAGAATTGCATACACTGATTCTTCAACTACTAGATCCACGTAATAAATCGTTTACCAATTCGCACGATTCACCAAAATTGAATCCCCTTTGTATTTAATTTCACAGAAAATTCTAACTTAGAGATTTTATGGAAAAATTTGAAGTCTTGTAATATTAATTCTCAAGGAGTCATATATATAGAGGAGACCCAACTTAAATCTTAAGCTAACCTGATTAGGAAATCAAATCCATAATCTTGTAAATTAAATCACATAGATTTAATTTCCTTACTCTACGAATTCGATTTCCATTTATATCAAATCTCTACGGATTTGATTTTCATATATATCAAATCTCTAAAATAATATTTCATATATTATTATTGGAAGTCTTATTTAATTAAATCTAATTTAATTAAATAATAACAATTATTAATTCTAAATATAATATTATATTCTCCATAAATTAAATATTAATATCCAATATAATATTTAATCAACCAACTATAATTAGTAAACAATTATTACTGTTGTTATTAACCCATGTAACCCTAATATATCGGCGATTAGTCAAACTAATCTGGCCTTAATAATGAACCCTGCATAATAAATCAAATATTCTCAATATATGGTGACGTTCTTGCGATACGCAACTAACTACCAGAATCGAAATACGCTTATCATGATAACTTCCTTTCATTTGCAAATACTCGATTAAATCTTCAACATGATGAAATGTCTATCCAAATAACTTAATCATATTATCTCAAATCACTAATTGACATGGACGAAGAAATCGCTCTAGGCGGCCGCCATCCGCATCGATTTTACAAAAATCGGACCTGAGTCGGTTCGGCTACCCAGACGGTTTTTAATAATTAAAAAAAAATTATTCTAGCAGATTAAATTAAAACTCACAGATCTCACAACCCCAAATCGCTCAGAACTTACTGTGAAAGGAGAGGGAGCGTCGCTCGCCGCCCCCTGGCGCACGCCGCCGCGCGCTGCCATAGGTTGCACTCGCCGACCCCTTGCGCTGCCGCCCATTGTTGGGAAAGAATGATGAAGAAAGAGAGATGCAGAGATTTGGTCGTTGGTTTAGTGATTTAGTTTAAATTGAAGCGCGATTTGGTTGAAGTTTTGGTAGCGATTTTGTCGGTGATTTGGATGAAGATTTGGTAGTGATTTGGTTGATTTTGCAGCCAATTTATTTGATTTGCAGCGACTCATATTACTTATTTCATTATAATTTATTAACTATTTATTATTATTATAATAATAATAATTAAAAAAAAAAAACTTAGGCGGCTTATGTCACACTTTACCACAAAAGTCCAAGGGATTGCCGTCGTCGGTAGATTCTTAGATCCAATTATGATGGTAAGATGAAGATTCTCTAAATCCACATTGAGGAATGAATCATATTCTTTGCTCAACTACCACACACACGATTTCAGAATGAAACCCAATCCAAGTCATATCTACCCACGAAGGGTGCAAGGCCACCATTGTCAAAGTTCATCACTCCACACATGTCGCGCCAGATTGACCTCAAGTCAAAGGAGATCGCGATCGCTTCCCACTAACCGGCATAATCTGTGAGACACATATCATGAATTACATCAAACGGTTTCTGGATGGGTATACCAAAGACTTCTAAGGATCTCACAAGATCCATCATGAGATACCTAAGATTCAGAAGAAGAAGATTTTACTATACTTCTCTAAGAAAGATGACGCAGATTGCACAATCAATCTCAATCGTGATCATCAATATCTCATTTTTGATGATCCTCGATGATCCTGAGACGGCTATTTGAGAAATAATGACATCAATGTTGGGAAATACGGGGTGACCGGATCTATTCGAGGTGTATTTAAATACATATTTAAATTAATCGATTAATTACTAACATGAATCAATCCTAAATTAATTCAACATAATAATTAAATAAACAACAACAACAACATCCATACACGTAATTCACGTAAATCCTAAACATGCGGAATCTAGGAGTTACGAAATTACATACCTCTTGGAGTGACAACCGTTGAGACGATGGATAAACCCACAGTGCCTTCTCAAATATGTCCCACGTTCACGAACGTAATCCGGTGGAAGGATTCTCGAGAACGATTTTAATAAAGGAGAAAACACAAAAATATATTGCACCACCTTTCTGGATTTCTAATTTTTCAAACTCATGGAATTGTGTTGGGGATGAAAAATTCATCCCTTATTTATAAGCATAGAGGTGGTCAAAATTTTGGCAAAAATTGGATATGGAAAGATCTTTGATTCTTGTGCAAGAAGTAAATTTTGAATATATCTAATATATTCTTTTTTCCATAAATAAAATTTCCACAAAAATATCCTCCCTTATAAATAGTAATTTTCGAAAAATTCAATGCACAAGAAGGCAAGATTTTATTTCTTGAATTTATGGGATAATCTTGTATTGCAAGAATACTTTATCTTTTTCCATAAAATCTTTTCAAGAAAATTAAGAAAATCTTTTCCCTTTCTTGTCCCATAATTTCCGAAAAATTCAAGAAAAATAAGGCAATACTATTTTTTTCTCCTTCTCATTAATTGGACCTCCAATAGACTATGAAACTTTAATATTAAGCCAAAATATTATTCAAACCCATTAATATTAATTTACTCCACTATAAAATTAATATTGAACTATCTATCTTAATCCATATTACGATGTTACAATAATATGGCTCCTGGTTATTATTTTCCGTATTTAAGATTATTCAGTCCATTAATTAATTAAGTCACTGATAAACTTTATATTAATTAATATCTTTATCCTTGGAGTAAAGACAACTCAACATTATTATCCATACCAGAAATAAATTTCCACTTGCAAGATTTGGTATGATAAAACTTCTGAGCCCACCAAGGGGACAAATCACACAAGACTTGCTTGCACACAATGCTCTGTATTAAATCTTAGCAATTGTCATGTAATTAATAATATTGCCCAAAATGCAAAGTATAGAATCGCTATCTAACTCTAAACCCAACGTAGATCAAAACAATAAATATTAACTACACACAATTCTATTTAAGTGACAGAGGTTAAGAAATCAATAACAATTGAGGTCTAATTCTTCATCTCTTAAGTCAGTACGGAAGAATTTATCCTCTCTGTAGGTCCTCTTCAACACATCATCATGTGCTAATGCAATCTCTTGGTCAAGATAAGACAACCTGAGCTTTGCACTTCAACCTCTACCAATGGAGTGTTCAAATCCATCTAGGTCGTGAAGTTGTACTTTTATTTACAAGAAACTGTTAATGTGATCTTCTGTGATCGGGTATCACCACATTAACTACAATGTAATATTGTACTAATATTGAACGGTTTGCAATAAATAATTAACATTAATTTATATTTAAAGCAACAATGATGAAATATTTATATTCAGTAAATAAGAGTTACATGAGTTCGTTATTTCGTAAAAGCATACTTTCACGTATAACTGCAACAAGCAATGACTCATTGGAACACAAATAAGAATAAATGCAAACAACCAAACATAATATTCAAACAAGTGTAATGCCATACATTTAATATTAAATAAACAATAATATTAAATTAAACTGAATATTATCGAGTATTATGTCTTTACAATAGATTGTCTCTAAAACACTAACAACAACAGAGGCTTGTGTAGGAAACCATAAATAATTTCTTCCTTTGGGGGGTGTGTGCTTTAATTTTTTTCTTTTGGATGAAATAAAAGGTTAAAATAGAGAAGGATGATTTAAAAAATAAATTGATGGTGTACTAATCTCATAAGGGGTGAACTAATCTAAGTGGTGTATTTCGTAAAAAAGGGGTGCTAATAACCTGGGCCTTTGACAGCTTCAGCCTTGATTAATGCTAGTATTTGGCAGGCCCAGGCCCAGGCCCAGGCCCAGGTACTATTAACAACGGCGGTAGGCACTAGAATCTACTACTTCTGTTAGATGACATTTTCGAAACATATGCTAGGCTAGACAATATTAGATCATGGATTCATAACAAACGTTTATTTAATTATAACACAATTTATGTGTCACATTTCCTTATGCGTGCTGCATCCTGTAAATACCTACTGCAAATTAAAGTTTGAACTCAATTGTCATTAAATCAAGAAAATTCAGTAGGTATATGAGTGGTTTACTTATTTATCTATTAATGAAACCCACAAAACATCACCATCATAATCATAATTAAATTATAGTGATAATGACAATTAAATTAATTTGGTAGGAAATGGGGACAATTTTCGGTTGGAAAGATTCATCATTGTTTCCTGAGAAATTAGGTGTAGTAGATATTGTTTATTTAAATGTTAATTCATTATTCATGTGCATTCTTGGTACAATGGGTCAAGGTCTCGATCGTCTTCTCTGTACATTAATATTTTATACTGTAGTTGGGAGACCAGTTTACATCAATGCCAACCAGCTCGTTGATTCCCGACTTGTCACTTGCAAACTGAATTTTCTATTTTGTTATTTATGTGATTATGAATTTGATGCATAAACTTTGACCAAGTTAAAAATATTCTGACACTTGAGTTATTGAGCAGATGAAGTCCAAGAACAGAATGCATGTACTTAGCCCAATCGACATCTTAATAAATAGGAGGCAATTGTACCTTTACTAATAAGAACCCAGGGGCCAGTGTACGATTTGAAGGGCTAGATCGGTGCAAAATAAAAATTATATTTAGTGTGCTAAAAAAATAGATTAATTTGAAATGAAAAGATTATTGAATTTTAAATTTGTAGGTGAAGTTAGAGAAAATTGTTTTCTAAGTGTAAAGTTAATTAGTGGACGAGGATTTATTTTTTTTAAAAGAAAAATCAAGCTCAGCACGAACAAACCTATTAGGAAGGCAGTCCACAAAAATCGGACGCTTGACCCAATAATGAGGACTAGAGAAATCCCTAGCATTCCTAGCCAACAGGTGAGCCATAGTACTGGCATCACGACTAATCCATCGAACCACATAATGCCGATGCAGCCTCAACTCATTCTTACACCCCAAAATGATGCTGCCAAACGCCGTTGCAGAACTATCACTACGGTGGACGAGGATTTAAAAAATAGAAATTAAAAAAAATATATACATATTAAAGATACTTCATATATACCAAATAAAAATATCATATCATAGTAATTATAACGGGCAATATTTGTATGGCATGGACAGAATTCCACGCGTAATTCAGCAACGATAGCCACAACCACAATTCAACTTTCATGTCCCATGTATTTTTTTTATCAAACAAAAGAAATATGTATTAATTAGAGTATAGAAGGTACTTCAACTCATACAACAATAATACAATTACAATGCCTGTCGCAGATTTATAAAAAGGCATGCCTTCATACGCCAAACTTTCATGTCCCAAATACATAGGGATCAAGCACAGTTTTTTTTAATTATTTTTTTTCTTTTAAAGGTAAATGTGTTATTCTCGTTAAAACGGAGCACAAGGTACTCAATCCGAAAAATTACAACTTGCTTACAACACAATTACAATTTCAATTTTGAAGGTGATCCAACACAGATTGAGATAGGTAACCCAATTTAATTGAAGGTGGATCGCATTAATATGACTAATAAAATTAAGGAATACGTACTAAGATGGAATCCAATTAAATATATGTAGGTTTTCTGTGAAACTCAGGCGCAATTATTTATTTATGAGTGGGTCAACATGTTAAATAAAGATCAGATAATGCCTTAGCAAGTAAGCAAAACAAAACAATATACGTAAGTAGGATTAATTAAAATTATATTCATGGGTGTGAGTGTGGTGGCAGAATTAAGGTGAGGTGGATAGATGGAGAAGGTGAAAGGAACGTAAACAATCCCATGTGCACTCACGTGGACCACAATGTGCATGTATTTTGTATTTTGAATTTTGTGTGTGTGGGGGGTGGGGTGGGGGTTGGTTGGTGTTGGGGGTTGTACACTTTTCATAACAAATCAATGTTTAATAATGATTGATATGATATTATTATATTGGGTTGAGAGTGAGAAAAATAGTGATGTGATTGTATTGAATTTTGTGAAAAATAGAGATGTAGGTATACTTTATAGGAGAGGATTTTAAAATATAATTTTAAATTTCAAACTATAATGGGACGTGATTTTCAAAGTTCTAAGTCTATCTGGGTGAGTCCCAAAAAAACTTACCCTAATATTTGAGGATGTGCTTGCTTGAATATATATATATATATAAAATCTCACCCTATCAAAATCTCAAAACAAACACATATTTTTTACTATTCACCAAGACTTTCAAATCCATAAGATTTCGAAGTCATGACTTCCTCCGCATACCTAAATCCCGAAACATACATATCCTTAATGATTTACTATTACCATATGCAAGCATTCATAATAACTTAGGTTCTTAATCAGAGAGGACTGCTCCATAAATATAATTGATATTAAAAAAATGATATTGTATTGTCAGATGCACAAATTAAATCAATTTTCTTTACATTATAAATTAATGACTTGATTTCAAACTTTTATAGAAATTGGGAATTGTAAATTTTTAGAATTTCACATGAAGAAACAACATGATACTTTACGTACGCTATGATCATATTATATGGATTGTTTTTTATGAAATGGTAGAAAGATGAACTAATTTCTTTAAAACTGTATCGCATGTGAAAATATTATGTAATTAATAATTGATCTCACACATTTTTATAAATTTAAACTTTTTATTGATACGATGAAATTCTCTCATGGTATCAAAGTTTTTGTCTAATCAAATCCCACAAACTTCTAGATGAGTTTTTTCTCAGTTCACGTTGCAATTTTGAGTGATTTACGATCAGGCGAGAGCCGATGCTATACTATTCTCTTTCTCTCAGTGAACCCGTCATTTTGATACTTTTTTCGTGTCATTTTATATTTACAATATATTTTCGACTATTTTTGGATAATTTTTTCGGTCAAAATTCAAAATTTTCTTACAAATGTCAAAAATTGAAATAAAAAATGATCAAAATAAATAAATTAAAAATATATAGGAGTATATTTATAGTTATAGACTATTGTGCCCATAATAAAACGGGCTCAAAGCGTAATCACAAATTGGGCTGAGGCCCAATTCCCTAACAAGACGAGCTAGAAATCCACCTCGGCATGATCTGAGAGTTCCTAATTCCTTAGAGATCGATCCTCATCGAGCTCGCTTAGTAAGTAATTTCAGAAAGGCAAACTCGATCTTCAAGCGATAAAGAAAGGCAAGGTAACATAATAGACGATCTCAGTAGAAATCCTTCAATGGTCTTATCAGGAAATCTACTATAAAAAGAAAGGAAATCAACTAAAAAGATATCGAGAAACATTTTAAGGAACAAATAGAGTAAAAAGTCAATGCTATCAAGGAGATCCCAAGGCATTAGTCGCACTGTTTTGAGAAAGAAATCATTTGACAGGACTTGAGACAAGAATACAGGTGATCAAATAAGGAAAGAGATGAGGCGAACAAGGTACCGCCCCCAGTTAAGGACAACGATTAGATTAGAAGATATGAGACATAATCGAGCTCGCTTCCGGCGAGATCGACATCAGACTTACACAAAATCCTTGCAAGCATTTAATGCTACAATTGACTTTTAACTAGAGCTGATAAAGGAACCATGGTTCCAATCTTGTAAACCGGACATTTAAGACCCAAAAAGAGAATCCGAGATTTATTAAAGACAAACATATTGTCATTTATTCTTACATTTATTACTCTCTATTGAATGCTCAAAGAACTCATTTATTGTTTATTATTTGAACATTTATTGTTTGATTAGCAAAGTATCATAAAGACATACAGAGAAATGTTAGAAGATCATGAACATTTCTCTCATTTTCTCCCACTAAAAGGAAAATAAAAGAACGTAACGTAGCTTTTCAGCAACCTTCCCACCGCCACCATCCACCTTCAACCACCATCTCTCACGTGCTGCGGTGGTGACCACAGTTGCCCCCGTCTTTCCTCTCGCCACCGGAGCTCTTGTAGGTACAACTCGTATGTTCCAGCTCGCCGCCAATGCTCATCTTCACTGTTCTTTTGTCATAGCCGGCCATTGCGGTAGCTCTTTCAGTGTTGTTGTCGGACCGATGAATCGATTCTCCACCGGTGCCACGACGGCCGACTGGTAGTTCGATCTGTTGGATCCTTTTATTTTTTTTACAGTATGTTAGTCTCTTTATGCTTTTAGATTTATGGTTTTCCCTCCCCTCTAGATTTCTAGATGTGGTTTGTCCGCGCCTTGTGCGTTTTTCTTTCCAAGTTTAGGTTTGTTTTGGTTTCTTCCTTCCTGCGTTTAAGTTTGTTTTGGCTTTTTCTTTCATGTTGCGGGTATTTGCTTGTTTTGGCTCTCTGTTTTGTTGCCCATGTTGGTGTTGCTGACTAGTTTGGTAGTTTTTGGAGCCCAGTTTTCATGGTGGTCTGTGCAAGCAGTCACAAACGTCATATTTTTTTGGTCTCGGGACTTCTATCGAAGACCAGATTGAGTTGGTTAGAATGTTTTTTCTTTTGTCTCGTTACACCCGTTTGTTTGGGTGGTTCTAAGGCTTTCGGCTTGTTGCAAGAGTTGTGTTCTCTTCAAAAAATTTTGTATGAATAGACGCTCTCGTTTAAGCTTTTTTAAAAAAAAAGTTAGAAGATCATGATTTCGTGATTCTCTCTCTATATTTAGGTGAAGCGAGAGCGGTACATATTTCCAGATGAGGTGCATGCAATGATGCAAAGCAAACATTCAAAACAGACAAAGGATAAATTAATAAATTCGCACCTTTAGTTGGAGAATGCATTAACATCTCAACAACTTTCTTCAGTACTCGTCACATCATACAACATTATGTACTCCATTTGTTTAAACGATCCCGTGCACCTAAAGTTTAATTTTTGGTGGCGCACCAAAGTGTCACTACAAGTATATATCAAGGCTACAACATCAAAGTGTCATCTAAATTTTTTAAGGCACAACCGCCTCCGGCCGGCATTAATTTCTATTACAAATTACATGATCATCGATCTATATATATATATAAGTGGTGCTTAATTTCAATGGGTTTAATATATATGTATGTCATGTGGTACTTTTGTGGTCAGTAAGTATATATAGTGGACACATGAGAATCATGTAAGTTGTAATCATGATATGTAAGGTTAATAATTAAATTAAGATATAGTACAACTCTCATTTCACGTGTGTCTTAATTAAATCTTATGTATGGGGCCGGGTTTACATTTCAGGCAAAATTTAAATTAGGAAAACAGAGATACATATATGGATCGGATCGATATTTGTCTTTGTCTAGCTGGGGACAACCCCCCTCCTTCTCTCCTTGTCACAAAAATAAAAATATATACCTAAAAATTTATAAATAATCATACTCTCTCTCCAAAAATTTATTATCTGTCCTGACCCTAAATACATGCCACCAAAATTCATTACATTGATATAGATGTTTCTTTTTTTTTTTTTCTGTTTTTCCCCTGTTACTTATTATACTCTGTTTCAAGAAACTTTAATCGTATATATGAATTAAAGATTTTTATTTTATTTTTAAAATGAAAAAGGTGAATGAAACCAATGGCCAGGAATCACAATTCATGTTGAGGATGCAATAAAAGGACACCATGAGATTTTGTTTACTTTTATTTTGGGAGGGGGGATAATTAATTAATTAAATCAACTATCCATATTCCTTATACCCATTATGAATGAATTCATAGTCTTCTCATAAAAATAAAAAAAAATCAACTCTCGGGAATCAGTCTCTGCCCATGCCAGTTAATAACAAGATGACAATGACTCGACAGCACTGCTAGCTTTTGTTTTATATATATATATATATTTTTAGTGTGTCTTTTGAGTGATCCTAATTAATTAGTAACTAATTGTGACTCTTTAGGGCAGCCCTTTCTGCTTTAATTGATTCCATGAGCAAGTTACAAAAGCCCCTCAGCACATGTATTTGTTTTATGAATCTAAATTACGAAAGGGAAGCAGAAACAAAAACACGATTGATCTGGTCTCTAGAAAGGGGAAATGATAAGTGAAAAACAAATGAAGAACCCAATGATTCCAAACACGGTCTTGCTGAGTATGGACGGGAACATTTTAAAATAATAAATTTAATTTAGATAATGCAGGTTCTTTTTTAAATAAATTCAACTATACCAAATATAATTAAGGATATGCTTGTTTCGGAATGTAACTGCAATGGAAAGTCATGACTTCAAAATTCTATCGATTTAAATATCTTGATGAATAGCAAATAATATGTGTTTGTTTTGGAATTTTAGTAACGTGAGATTTTATTATTTTGTAGTAAAGTAAGAAAAATAGTGATATATATATATATATATATATATGATTGTATTAAATTTTATAAAAAATATGTGAGTAGATATATTTTATAAAAGTAAATATTAAAGTTTGATTTTAAAATTCAAAGTTCATCCGGATGAATTTCATAACAACCATAATCTAAGAGTGAGTTGACATTGTCTTCTATAGGATCCTTAAATTAATTTCATATTTAATTGGTATATTTATACAAAAACAAAAATCAATAGTCATATAATATTGAGTGATGCTTATGTGTACCAATTACACAAGGTGCAATTGAATTTAATTTTAATCTGGATAAACTATGAACCCTAAACTCTACATCTAAATCCTAAATCATGAGCTCTGAACCCTAAATTATGACTTATTCGGGCCGGGTGAACCATGCACCACTAGGGCCGGGTTCGGGTTAAAAAAATTGAAATGAAATTCAATTGCATCAATTCTAAATTGGTGCAAAGGATGCCCATAACACACGTTGGGAAGTGTTTAGTATTGATATTGGTTTTGTAAAGGACTGGTTCTACCGTGTACCGGGTTCACCGCAGTATAACTAGGATGAAGTATATTTAATGTGGACCATTAGATTAGATTGCATCTTCTGCTGCTGACCATCCGCAGTTGTTTCATCTTCTTTTCTCTGTGCATGGTACTGGTACTGTGATCAGGAACAAAAAAAGGTGGATTAATTGTTTAGGATAATTTTCCCCTAATTGCACCATTAATTAAATTCAGAGTTTAGGTAGTTATATTCTGTTGAAAAAATGAAGATTTGTTTGTTTACATTGATGTGATCAACATGGTGGAATGGATGGAGCCGCGGAAATTAGTAATCTAAAACCAGGTTTGTCTTCAATAATTACAACCATATTATTCAATGGTTAATCAAGAAAAGGTAAAGCATTGAACAAATGAATTTAAAAAATAGAGAAATTACATGATTTTTACAATAGCTTTCTAAACATAAGTCGGTCTCGTGTAAAACTTGTTTCCTAAATGGATTTAGATTTGACTCTTAATTACTAATACTCCTTTTATAATGTAGATCATATAAATATCCTTCATTATCATGAATAATTAAAAATTATTTATTCATGATATACTTTGCCTACATTAAATTATTGGTAAATTCCATAATATATTTTAGAATTATATAACTTATTTTATTAAAACAAACAATTTATTACATTGAAATGTAAAATTTGTATTCATAAAATAAATTATATTTTTTAATATAATAAATTGTGTATATTTTTAAAATACACAATATAAATGCAAAGTGTACCTGATGTATTAAAAAACACAGCTAGGCTTAAATTAGAATTATATATATATATATATAGAAATAAAATGGATGGTGTTTTAAACTTTTAATAAGATCAAAAATGAAGAAACTTCCAAATTAACTCGTTTCGTCTTCCTTCCTTCCCGTGACTCCTTACTCCTCAGCCTACCCCACCCGAACAGTAACACTAGACAAGTTCGGGGAGTAGATACTGTAGTAAATAGCATTAACACTTTATTAGTTGTCATCCTATTCCTATATATATATATATATATAATAATAATAAATAAATACTAGTATTTTGTTTTGGAAATTAATTAATATCCTCATCAATACTGTAATATATGAGCAGAATCATATTCATATTTCATACTTCCTCCATCCACGTTTGGAAACTAGGTATCGATAAATTCTGCATTAATTAATTAATGTTTGTAAATGGTGTTGATCCAAAATAAATAGATGGTCGAGTAAATTATGGTAGTCGTGGTTGTGTAGTAGGTACGAGGTGGTATGGGGCGGGTTTTGGGATCCAGGTCTTGCTCTGTGAATTCAATGTCGTCGGATGAGAATCCGGCGGCGCAGTTTTCGGTGGTGGCTGCTGTGGCGGCCGCATTGCGGAGGTCGCTGCTGGTCACGTGCTCCGTGGACGACACATCGGACTTCGACATTGGTTGGCCAACCGACGTCCGCCACGTGTCCCACGTCACCTTCGACCGATTTAATGGCTTTCTCGGCCTTCCACTCGACCTCCACCCTCATCTCCCTCCTAAACCCCCCAGCGCCAGGTACCTAATACTCTTTTCTTTTTTTTTCATCTCACCACTCATTTTATTTTATGGGGTTCTCACGTGCAAAGTGGACACACATATTACTCTCTAAGGTACAATGTGCAAAAACTGTTTTGCACTTTAGTTCAAACTAGATACTAAAGTGCAACGTAATTTTTGCACATTGCACCTTAGAGTAATATGTGTGTCAATTTTATTTTATTTGGTTATACTTGTACCTAGACTGGATCCATCAATGGTAATTTTATTTTTAATTTCAGGAATGTATGTATGTATGTATGGCCTTATCATCAATTTCACAATTATAAGTGGAGTGGAAGTACACCATAATTTTGTTAATTTGGTGTTCCTACTGCAATTTGTGCATATTCAGATTACATTTAAGATGCACATTATTCAGCTTCTTAATTATTATTTTTTAATATTCAAATCTGGATATTCAATAATTTATATTTTTCCGGGCCGTGGTCCATTTAATTATGGAATTATTGGAGGACTGCTTTCTTACTTTCTTAACAGCATCAACAATCTTGAAGCATTTTGACTAGGTAGTAGTAGTAGTAGTGGTGGTGGAAACACAGTCTTATATATTTCCTAGTTATAATCTGTGTTAATTAATTGTGGTGTGGTGTGGTGCAGTGCTGGTGTTTTTGGAGTTTGTGCAGAGTCAATGCAGTGTTCGTATGACCATAGAGGAAACAGCGTACCCACAATTCTTCTTAGGATGCAAACCCGCTTGTATTCAGAGGGCGGCCTTCAAGTAAAATATACTCATGTTATGTAGTATTGTTAATGTTAATAAATGTGTTGTGCAGTCCAATTAATTAGAATGAATTTGGTGTTTGCTATCTCAAGGCAGAAGGAATTTTCCGAATAAATGCTGAGAATAGTCAAGAAGAAAATGTACGGAAGCAGCTGAATAAAGGAGTTGTTCCACATGGAATTGACGTCCACTGCTTATCAGGCTTGATAAAGGTACGTACGTAGTTGATCTGAGCATCTAATCTAATCTAATCTAATCTAATCTAGGGTTATAGAGAAATTCACAAATTAATTTATACTCCATATAAGTAGTTAAGTAGTGACTAGATGATGTGTTTGCAATTAATATTCAATCATCAGGCGTGGTTTAGGGAGCTTCCATCGGGTGTTCTTGATTGTTTAACGCCAGAACAAGTTATGCATTGCAACACAGAAGAAGAGTGCACGGAGCTTATAAGGCTGCAGCTTCCTCCAACAGAAGCTGCATTACTTGACTGGGCAATCAATCTAATGGTTGATGTAATGCAGCATCAGCATTACAACAAGATGAATGCAAGAAACATTGCCATGGTCTTTGCACCAAACATGACTCAGGTCCTCCCAACGCCCCATCTACGTCTTATCTTAGTACTCCATATATTATAATCCTCATGATTTCAATTAATTAATAACTGCAGATGGCTGATCCTCTAACAGCCTTGATCCATGCCGTCCAAGTCATGAACTTTCTTAAGACACTCATCATGAAAACACACCGTCAAAGGCAAGAATTGGCCAACTCTTGTGAAATCTCATTGCCAATATCAAATACATTAATTGAAGACCAATCTGTTGATGAATGCTCATGCAAGGAAGCAGCAGCAGCAGCAGCAGCTGCCTGTCATAGGAGCTCCACTTTAGAGAGGTTAGAATGCAACAAGAATGATAAGGATAATGAAAATGAAAATTCATTGGGGATTAGGAGTAAGAGTGATGTCAGTATGGGTAGGAGGACATGGACATCCCCTTCCCCTGCTCTTATGCGAAAAAGGCGGACATTAGGCCATACTTTTAAAGATGAATATCAAGAATACATGGAAGCACAGGGGATACTAAATAGGCTAAGCCTTCGAAAAGGCATGCAAAAGCTAGGCCGCCATCCTCTTTTCCACTTGACCAAAATACCTAGGAAGACTCGGGCCCCATGAAAACCATACACTAATTAGTACGCAAAAAAATACATTTATTTATTATTTGTGCGTCTATGCTAATTAATTATGTTGTTAGCTCAGGTATTAATTGTATTTCTAGCTCCAGTATGAACCTAACTCAGGGTGTGTATTATATTATATAACCAAGACTGCAGTGCTGTGTGCCACCTTTAATCTTTCATTTTCTTCTTTTCTACTTTTTTTAGGGATTTTTAATATATAAATACTAACTTTTTCATTCTTAATTTCTTTTGAACCCATATATTTTGAACTATTCATAATCTTTAACGTGCATGGAAGTGTAGATTTTATCTTCATTTTTTGTTGAAAAGAAATTAGACCCTCCAAGTTACCCCAAGTGACTCGAATTTAGGACCATGTGTTTTATAGGTTTTGATTCTAACCACTTGAATTATCTCATTCCGTTAGTTAAAAGTGTAGATTATGAAATGGATAATGTTTTGACGAGTTAAAACATTTATGTTGGATTGGAGTGTTTGTGATGGGTTTGAAGTAGAATGTGGAAATCTAGTTAATTTATGAAGGCAGGGCCGCGAACAAAGTTGGTTGGTCTGGTAAGTTGAGCGACTCTTGTGAGTAGCAATCAGTATAAATAATTTGCAACAACCTAGGCCAGGCCCAGGCCCAGTAAACATAAAAACTGAATGCTGTGAAACTTGTTCATCGTGAAACTGATTTTTTTTTTTACAGACATACTTTTTAGTAATAAAAGTCACACTCTTTAGTTATCACGACCATACTCTTTGCTATAATATAAATCACACCCTTCACTTTTATGAGTAATACTCTTTATAGTAAAAAGTCACACCCTTTACAGTAAAATATCACACTCTTTAGTAATATAAGTCACATTTCTTAACCAGTTTCACCGTAAAACTTGTTCACACTATACTTTTGGTCCCATAACTTATCTATAATCCGTTTTTTGTCCCAAAAAATTAATTATCCAATTTTGGTCACCTAACTATATCGATTGTCCAATTTTGGTCCCATTTTTATCGAGAAATAGAAAATTTTATCATTTTCAACCATGCGCAAGTCACGTATCGATTAAAAATATGGATTTTCGAGCTCGTATCTGATGTGGACACTGTCTGTTAAAAGAAAAGTTCATTTTTCTAAAAAAATAGAAAGAACAAGAAAATTTCTCCCAAGTGCGGAAAAAATGAATTTTTAACGTCCACTTCGACTACGAGCTCCGTAAATCCCAATTTTTTAACCGGCATGTGACTTGTGTGATAAAAAAAGACAAAATTTTATGTTTTTCGGCAAAAAATGGGACCAAAATTGGACAATTGAAATAGTTATGGGACCAAAATTGAAAAATTAAATTTTTTGGGATAAAAAACAGATTACAGAAAAGTTATGGGACTAAAAAACTTTTTTTCTCGAGAAAATCATGTTCAAACAATCCCCCTAGTGTATGGAGTCGTCGTAGTAGTATAAGCAATTAAGTTGACCAAGTTAAATTATCGAACCAAGGGAGGGGAACTAGTGCAATGACTCCCTAAAACTATATGATGGCCTGCAATTATAGCTACTAGTCATGGTTTGAGATTCAATTAAGCTAAACAAATTAAACAACTAATTTTGAATTTTTTTTTGCCAAAACAACAATTAAACAAGAAACAAGTAAACTTAACTAACAAATTAATCTACCACTCAAAAAAAGATGGAATACTTTGTGATTCTATCCGCTATGTGATTATTTAGAAAAAATTCGATTTATGATGGCACTAAGTTTAGTATGGGTGGTGCTACTGGTGAATCTAAGTGCTAGCAAAGAACTGATACACTTACACTCACTAGGATCGTCTATCATTTCATATCGGGTAATATAGCCTCGAGGTGTTCACTTAAAAAATATTGTAGCCGTTGAAAGGTGATCCCACCAAGTAATAAAATAAACTCTCATTTTCTCCCACTAATTACCTAACCTTTCCTTCAAATAACCAATGCCCAATTTTGGGTTCTAATGCACTTAACTTCCTCTCGAAGAATTAAAGTATAACTAATACTTTTGCACATTCACAACTTGCACCATAAATTTAATTATGCTAACTTAACTTTCGTCTACACTAAACATGCTTCAAAATATGAATTAAAGAAAGATGAAGTACAAAGCACAATAAATACGCAAAATTAATAACAATCACTCAATACTCAACAAAAATATGACATAAATCAAAGTAAAACTCAATTCTCACATAATTTTAATAATCCAAAATATAAAAAGTATTAGATCGTAGTGCTACAAGCAATTAGCCCATGGCTAAAAGGTTTACAATCATACAAAATTTTTCCTCTCTCGCTCGATACCCCTACACTATTACAAATCTACATGACTCTCACCTTCTCACAAATATGAGAAATAAATTTAATTAGAATCAAACACTAAACTAAAATATAATGACATGTGCACTTGTAACAGGAATACAAGGGCTCCTTATATAGGATTTGAAAATTTGATTTCTTTATTCTCATCAAATATGAGATAAAAAAATTCCTTTTATTTTAACACCAAGCATAACATTAACATCAATCAATCAATTAACACATATATATAAATGTTGCTTCAAACGGAGGTGAGTTTATATTACATGACTTGGAGCAATACTTTATTCTAAATCTGTAAGAGCAACAGCATACATCGAGATCGACTGTAGCTGTTCTTCATAATTTAAACACGTAAAAAACGTAGGTCCTTGAAATTTTGTTGTTATTGAAGCTAAAATGCGCTTTTTGATAACGTTGAAAATACAGCATGACTCACTCTTTGCCACGTGACTATTTTCATTAATTTAGGTCCTTGAAATTTGTTGTTTTTTGAAGCTAAAATGCGCTTTTTGATAACGTTGAAAATACAGCATGACTCACTCTTTGCCACGTGGCTATTTTCATTAATTTAGTTTCTTATTACTATAATTTAAAAAAAAAAAATCAATAGGTAGAGATTCCAGAAAACATAGAGAAAACGACGATTAGGCCATTTATATTTTAGTAATGGGTTGGGACTTGGGACCACATGCACATTTATATCACGTGGATGGGTTGGGCCTTATAAAATATCCATGACTTGATTTAATAATCTTAATATCTTGATTAATGCCAAAGTTGGAGATTATGTACTCGTATATACAAAAATATATATGAATGTATCTTTGTCTTGACAATAAACGTATTCTGACTCACGCAATCGAACGAATCATTTAAAAAAGAGTCAATTTCATGCGATCCAGGGTCTTGAGATCTTGACTCATAAGACATTTTAAAAAGCGTCTTACTATACAAAAATATAAACAAAGTTAACTATTCCAAAATGTAAGACGTCAACTATGTTCCCATATTAACAAAGGCCAGACTTTTTTTCATAAAAATAAGTCGCATTTTTAGCATAATAAGTTGCATGCTTCTAAAATGACTATTAGCGAAGTCTTGTGATCCCCTTGTATATCAAGACCTAACCTTTTAAAAAAATACTTAACTCATTGAATATATTAGACATGTTCTGTGGATAAATGTGTAGAATTGAAGTGAAGATCCGCGCACCAATTGCACATGAGATCTTGTCAAAGTGTATATATATAATATCTTCCTCCCACAAAGATAGACCAACTTATTATAAGTAGAACACTAAATTTTTAGATTGTTTTCAATTTTACCCTTATTATAGAACTTAGATATTGATTTGGCAAAAACAAGATATATTAAATAAGATAAAAGTGTGAAAATAATTTATTAATGATATGTTAAATTTATTATTTGATTTATCTTTGTGGATCAAACGAAAATATAAATTTGGTCTATCTCTATGAGACGGAGAATAGATTTTTTATAACAATAATTCTGTCATTAAAACTTTTGTACTCCCTCTTCCCCAATTGTATGACATGACGTGAAGCTGATTTTTTTTTACAGACATACTTTTTAGTAATAAAATTCACACTCTTTAGTTATCACTACCATACTCTTTGCTATATTATAAGTCACACCCTTCACTTTTATGAGTAATACTCTTTATAGTAAAAAGTCAAACTCTTTACAGTAAAATGTCACACTCTTTAGTAATATAAGTCACACTTCTTAACCAGTTTCACCGTAAAACTTGTTCACACTATACTTTTGGTCCCATAACTTTTCTATAATCCATTTTTTTGTCCCAAAAAAATTAATTATCCAATTTTGGTCACCTAACTATATCGATTGTCCAATTTTGGTCCCATTTTTATCGAGAAATAGAAAATTTTATCATTTTCAGCCATGCGCAAGTCACGTATCGATTAAAAATATGGGTTTCCGAGCTCGTATCTGATGTGGACACTGACTGTTAAAACAAAAGTTCATTTTTCTAAAAAAATAGAAAGAACAAGAAAATTTCTCCCAAGTGCGGAAAAAATGAATTTTGAACGTCCACTTCGACTACGAGCTCCGTAAATCCCAATTTTTTAACCTGCATGTGACTTGTGTGATAAAAAAAGTCAAAATTTTATGTTTTTCGGCAAAAAATGGGACCAAAATTGGACAATTGAAATAGTTATGGGACCAAAATTGAAAAAATAAATTTTTTGGGACAAAAAACAGATTACAGAAAAGTTATGGGACCAAATTTTTTTTTTTCTCAAGAAAATCATGTTCAAACAATCCCCCTAGTGTATGGAGTCGTCGTAGTAGTATAAGCAATTAAATTGACCAAGTTAAATTATCGAACCAAGGGAGGGGAACTAGTGCAATGACTCCCTAAAACTATATGATGGCCTGCAATTATAGCTACTAGTCATGGTTTGAGATTCAATTAAGCTAAACAAATTAAACAACTAATTTTGAATTTTTTTTTGCCAAAACTACAATTAAACAAGAAACAAGTAAACTTAACTAACAAATTAATCTACCACTCAAAAAAGATGGAATACTTTGTGATTCTATCCGCTATGTGATTATTTAGAAAAAAACTCGATTTATGATGGCTCTAAGTTTAGTATGGGTGGTGCTACGGGTGAATCTAAGTGCTATCAAATAACTGATACACTTACACTCACTAGGATCGTCTATCATTTCATATCGGGTAATATAGCCTCGAGGTGTTCACTTAAAAAATATTGTAGCCGTTGAAAGGTGATCCCACCAAGTAATAAAATAAACTCTCATTTTCTCTCACTAATTACCTAACCTTTCCTTCAAATAACCAATGACCAATTTTGGGTTCTAATGCACTTAACTTTCTCTCGACGAATTAAAGTATAACTAATACTTTTGCACATTCACAACTTGCACCATAAATTTAATTATGCTAACTTAACTTTCGTCTACACTAAACATGCTTCAAAATACGAATTAAAGAAAGATGAAGTACAAAGCACAATAAATACGCAAAATTAATAACAATCACTCAATACTCAACAAAAATGTGACATAAATCAAAGTAAAACTCAATTCTCACATAATTTTAATAATCCAAAATATAAAAAGTATTAGATCGCAGTGCTACAAGCAATTAACCCATGGCTAAAAGGTTTACAATCATACAGAATTTTTCTCTCTTGCTCGATACCCCTACACTATTACAAATCTATATGACTCTCACCTTCTCACAAATATGAGAAATAAATTTAATTAGAATCAAACACTAAACTAAAATATAATGACATGTTCACTTGTAACAGGAATACAAGAATACAAGGGCTCCTTATATAGAATTTGAAATTTTGATTTCTTTATTCTCATCAAATATGAGATAAAAAAATTCCTTTTATTTTAACACCAAGCATAACATTAACATCAATCAATCAATTAACACATATATATAAATGTTGCTTCAAACGGAGGTGAGTTTATATGACATGACTTGGAGCAATACTTTATTCTAAATCTGTAAGAGCAACAGCATACATCGAGATCGACTGTAGCTGTTCTTCATAATTTAAACACGTAAAAAACGTAGGTCCTTGAAATTTTGTTGTTATTGAAGCTAAAATGCGCTTTTTCATAACGTTGAAAATACAGCATGACTCACTCTTTGCCACGTGTGACGTGACTATTTTCATTAATTTAGTTTCTTATTACTATAATTTAAAAAAAAATAAAAATAGGTAGAGATTCCAGAAAACATAGAGAAAACGACGATTAGGCCATTTATATTTTAGTAATGGGTTGGGACTTGGGACCACATGCACATTTATATCGCGTGGATGGGTTGGGCCTTATAAAATATCCATGACTTGATTTAATAATCTTAATATCTTGATTAATGCCAAAGTTGGAGATTATGTACTCGTATATACAAAAATATATGAGTGTGTCTCTTGTGCAAACAAATATATCACAGACTTCACGCAATTGAATCTTTCCATTAAAAAGAGTCAATTTCATATGATCCAGGTAAGATCACAAGACTCATAGTCAGATTTTAAAAGCGTCTTACTATACAAAATATAAACGCAAGAACTATTCCAAAATGTAAGACGTAACTATGTTACCATATTAACAACAGATTTTTTTACGTGTAAATAAGTCGCATTTTTATCATAATAAGTTGCATGCTTCTAAAATGCACTATGAGTGCACGGTGCACCTTTACAAGACCTAACCTTTAAAAAAATACTTGACTCATTGAATATATTAGACATATTCTGTGGATACATGGGTAGGATTGAAGCGAAGATCCGCGCACCAATTGCACATGAGATCTTGTCAAAGTGTATATATATAATCTCTTCCTCCTACAAAGATAGACCAACTTATTATAAGTAGAACACTAAATTTTTAGATTGTTTTCAATTTTACCCTTATTATAGAACTTAGATATTGATTTGGCAAAAACAAGATATATTAAATAAGATAAAAGTGTGAAATAAAATATTAATGATATATTAAATTTATTATTTGATTTATCTTTGTGGAACAAACGAAAATATTTGGTCTATCTCTATGAGACGGAGAATAGATTTTTTATAACAATAATTCTGTCATTAAAACTTTTGTACTCCCTCTTCCCCAATTGTATGAGTAACACTCCTATGAACTAGGTTTATAAATGAACTTTATTATTATTATGCATAAAAGTTATCACTGATATGCATAAAAATTATTACTATTTAAAAAAATAGAGCATTTTTTAAACAGTAAATTTTTTTTATACTTAACAATGTTATCTTTTGTGCATAACAGTAATATATTTTTTACATAACAGTGATATTGAAAAAATAGAGTTCACTATGAACTATGGTTCATATAAGTTTTTGTCCAATTATATATGCCACATATCTTTTTTTATGGATTTCTCAATTATATAGACTTGTTTTTATATATACTCATTTATTAATTTAAATTTATGCATTAATTGCATTGAAATGTATAACACTTATTAAATAAGGTTATAATATAAATTACTTACACAATTTTCTTTTTCAATATAATTTCTTAATCTTTGTAAGAAATTAAATAAATTTATATAATTGGGATGGAGGAGTAATTAAAAAGTTTTTAATAACATAAACTAGAGTTGGTATGCTGTTAAATTTGTTTTTTTTAATGGGCATACTTTTTAGTAATATAAGTCATTTTTATGAGTCATACCTTTTATAGTAAAAAGTCACACCTTTTATAGTAAAATGTCACACTCTTTAGTAATATAAGTCACACTTTGTAACCAATTTCACCGTGAAACTTGGTCACCCTATACTTTGCCCAGAAACTAAGGACCAGCTTGGTATGACTTAGAAATAGTAATGGTAATGTGTATCATTGATGAGTCAATCACTAAAAGTTATTGATTGTATTGTTATTGTTTGGTTAGAACATCAACAATGAGTATCATGTGAGGTGGGTTGAGTGGGTAATCAATTGCTTATTTCTATTCTCATTATTTGTGTATCAAACTATCAAGCAACATCAATAAAAGTGATTTACATTACCCACATTCATTACATTCAACCAAGTGGACCCTATTAATTTTAACTGGATGCACTTTAATAGCAGGGTTATTTTTTGTAACCCTATTAATTTTTTTGTTTTTTGTTTTAATATAAATTTAGAAAGAGAGAGAGACGCGTTGGGCGTGTTTCTTCAATTTTATTTATGTTTTCACAAATTATTTTACTTCATGCATATCTCTCTATTTAGAAAAAAGAATTGGGAGGGTTTATATAATTACAATAACTAATTAATTTGCCGCATCAAATTAATAGTTAATGTGTAACACCCCGAAAATCTTCAATTTTAATTATATATATTTTTTTAAAACTTTCATAAGAAATTATTCCGATATCTTTAAAATTCAAATCTATCTTTCAATATTATAAAAGATACTTTTATCAAAATTCTAGAATTTTCTCCAACATTATCTCATATTTTTATAAATTTTACAGAAGATTTGGTTTCAATTTTTTTATCTTCAAAGAAATCTTTAAATTCCTCTATTATTGTTTATTGCCGATTTTTTTTAAGAAGAAAATATGTTTAGAAATTAAAATTGACGTTGTCAATGGTGGAGTAATCAAACTCCTAATTTTCGATTACCTAATATCTTAAAACTAAAACCCACGATGTCATCATTGTGGAGGAATTGATATCCCTTTAATTTCTCAACTATAAACCCTTTCTCATCTTTATAAATATCCACAAGATTTATTTTTAGAGCACAGAAAATAATTATTCACGGTAGATTTTATGGTTCCTCTCAAAATTAAAAAGCCCCGTCTACTTCGCATTCACGACGTCAAGATTTAAGGTGTGGTTTATTTTGCCTTTACTGAATATTTTGTATGAATTGTTTTTATCTGCGCATGACATGAAAGAATAATATTTCTTATAAGAAAATTTATAAAAGGCATGCGCAAGACACGAACTCGGGACTGACAAGAGGTTTTTGAGGGGGACCCAGTGGAATTGACAAGAGATCCTTAACCTAAATTAAAGAGCATGATGAAAAGTGAAAAGTTTATGCATATTATTTGCGATTGACGTGAATTGTTGTGGCTAATCATTTTGCTTATACCTTATATTTAGTTTTGTCAAGGTGACCTCACTGAGCTAGTGGTTTTGCTTATACCATACATTTAACATTTTATAGATTGAAGGAGTGCGGTGGAGGAACGGTGGATGTATCTTGAGGAAAATTGTTTTCATGTTGATTTATTAGTATTAGCATTTAAATTTAAATTGTATTTTTAAATTTTAGTCACATCTCTACGAAAAATTTTGAATCTTTAAATTTTTATTTATTTAATTTTCTGCTTTCCGCGGTAAATTCTTATAAAAGTTACGCATATTTGGCCTACGAAAAATTGGGTTGTGACATAATGTGCTTTTTATATTATTCCACAACAACAATATTTATATGCTGTTATATCTTCCACTTAAATGTATTAATATAGGAGCATGACATGAATTAGAAATGTAAATATATAGTTGAGTGTGTAATGTAAAGATAATGTGGAATTTTGGGTATAGCATCTCCAATTAGAAAGAAAAAATGATGAGATATAAAATAAAAAATAGCAGTAGGAGTAATAATTGATTAATGGGATAAAATGAGAGGAATAAGTAATTAAATTGGTGTATAGTATTTAGGTAGGTTTGCAAGGTTGGGCCCCTCCCCTCCTGTCCCGTCTCCTGTGTATCCCCACGCCCACACACAAATACTTTTATTACCAAGCTACCCTAGACTCCAGTTTAAAAAAGAAAAAAGTTAGTTTGAGGTGCCTCAACACAATTGTTTTGGTCCTTGTTAAAACCTGAGTGTGTTTTTTACTTTTTAGGGGAGCAGGCATATAATATAATATAGAAGAAGAATAATGGATCATGAGTTAATGGTGTCGTGTTGTTCTTCATCAGCAGCAGGAGGAGGAGGAGGAGGAGGAGGAGGAGGAGGAGGAGGAAAGAAGCTTCAGTACATAGTGGAAAGCCAGGGGGAGTGGTGGGCCTACGCGATTTTATGGCAAGCTTCGAAAGACGAGGAGGGGCGCATGTTTCTGAGTTGGGGGGACGGCCATTTTCAAGGCACCAAAGACGAAAAGCAAAAGAAGGTGCAGGTGCAGCCGGAACGCAAGAAAGTGATGAGAGGGATTCAGGCCCTAATCGGAGGAGATGGCGGGGCGGAGGGTGAGGTTAGCGACTTCGAGTGGTTCTACGTTACGTCCATGGCGCAGAGTATTTCTGTTGGGGATGGTATCGTTGGGAAGGCCTTCAACTCGGGATCCCTTGTGTGGTTGAGCGGCGGAAACCAGCTGAGGTTCTACAACTGCCAACGCGCCAATGAAGCACAGATCCACGGCATGCAAACCATGGTGTGCATCCCTACTTCCCATGGTATTCTCGAGCTCGGATCTGATGTTATTATTACCGAAAATTGGAATCTCGTCCACCACGTCAAATCTCTCTTTGATTCCACCATTTCCACCACCACCACCGACCACGACGACCACCACCCCATTAATATAATTAGTAAAACACTAGATGATCATCATGTCCTTTCTTCCGATTCGGATTGCCAACAGTTGTTGTTGGTGGAGGAGGAGGAGGAAATTAAGCCGCCGCCGCCGACGACCAAGAAGAGAGGGCGGAAGCCGAAGCAGCAGCAGCAGCATTTGGGGCCATTGAACCACGTGGAGGCGGAGAGGCAGCGGAGGGAGAAGCTGAACCACCGTTTCTACGCCCTCCGCTCCGTTGTCCCCAATGTATCCAGGATGGATAAGGCTTCCCTGTTATCGGACGCGGTGTCCTACATCAAGGAGCTCAAGTCCAAAGTGGAGCACCTCGAAGCTCAGGCCCAGGCCCAGGCCCAGGCCAACAAACTGCTCATCAAGACCGAAACTTGTGCCGATAACCAAAGCAGCTGCACCACCGATCAATTTTCTAATTCTTCAAATTCAAATTCTTCATCGGTACTGGAAGTTGAAGTCAAGATTGTGGGAGCGGATGGGATGATCAGGGTGCAGTCGGATAACTCTAATTATCCAGCCGCCCGGTTGATGAATGCCATGAGGGACCTACAATTACCGGTGCACCACGCCAGCATCTCCTCCGTCAACGATTTGATGCTTCAGGATCTGGTCATTACCCAGCTTCCCCACCAATTCAGATCTGAGAAACCACTCACCAATGCTCTCCTCACCAGATTAAACTCTCCCCCATAGCCACCGCCCATCCAATCCAATTATTATTACTATTATTAGTTATTACATGCATATGTCTTTTAATTACCAACAGTCCAACACCCAACTCCTTTCCTTTCCTTGTACTATTTCTTAGTAATTAATTTCTAGTTTCTTCAGTTCCCTGCCCCTGCCCCTGTGTTACTAAATTAGTGTGCATTACAAAGCTTGGTGGTAGTAAGGGTCGAGATCAATGTTCACACATAACATCTGTATTCATTCATCTACGCCTCTCTTGTTCACAAATATGAGGGCTACCACTGTATGCTTCTGCTTCAACTTTGCCTAAATTCAATCTGGAATATTCAAAATGGAAATACATATTTCACGCATTTTTATTAATTATCTGTGCTTCACCTTATTTGACAAATTCACATTTCCTCCCCAAACACCAACAATCTCATCTGATGAATACCAAAATTCAATCTCATCTAATACTACAAATACTATACATACATGTTTTACCCAAAATTCATGTGGATCAAGTTGTGTTGTTTTGGATTCATTGATTAAATGATAATGATACCGCCTACCCCACCCCACCATCCACATGTACGACAACGCACACGCATTAATTCATTTCGTTTGGTGCGCTACCTTAATTAATGCTCATGCAAATATCTTCTCACTTTTATTTATTTTACATCTTCTACACTTTTTTTTTTTAAATAATAATTTGAGTAATATTTAAATTAGTTCTTTTTCCACTAAACATCATTAAATTGTTGCCGTGATCGGCTTTCTCACTACAGTAATCTACTTTGCTAATTTTAAGCTTCTGCTTTTTTTAATTTCACCTCCACTGAAGCCCTCATCTTGCTACCCTATGCCAGGTATGCTTGCCCCAAATTAACCATACAATACTCGAAACGTGTATATTAAACCACTTTTTGTGATCAAAATATAGTCAAAGACAAGTTCGAAAATGGGGGGGCCTTTTTAAGTTATAATACTACTCCAGAATTTATTTTTTATGGTTTATCACACGTCACGACGCCCAAGAGTGGGGTTCCAAGTTATTAAATAAAATGGAGAAAACAAAAAAGGTGATGTGAACGTGACTACCAATTATTGGACTGATTTCTTTATAAAAAAACATATTCATGTGATTCACGAGGCTTTACTGTACCCGTATGTTTTTATTTGATATGCACTTAATTTCGTGTGATGAGTAATGATGTGAGTGGTGAAGGCCAAAGAGAATTTGTTTTGTCAAAATGGGTATGGAAACAAGCTTAAGAATTAAGATATATAATTTCACCAAGCATGTGTGTTTAGTGCGAGTATTTTAGTAATGAAAATAGAAATTGTATCGAGAGAAAATGTATATAATTAATTAGTGCCACCAAAGGAAAACAATTGGAGAGAATATAAAAGTAATGCATGAAATGTGTCGCAATAATTTGTTATAACATATTGAGTTCACTATTACTTACTTCGTTCCATACTCGATTGATATTTGTCGTTTTTATCTGTTCTACAGTTGTTTTTTCTTTTAAACATCTCAAAAATTGCATTTCATGTAATTACTATATAGATACTAAAATCATTTTATTATATCATCTATTGTATAATAAAATAGGAATGTCTATAATATTCTCAAATAACAGACAACTTTATTCTCTTAAATATTAATAAAAAAATTATACATTAAATATTGTATGTATGGTAAATGTCCAAACGAGAGTTTAAAATCATTGATTAAATAAAATTATACATTAAATATTGTATCATTTATTGAATTTTACCCCGTTTACAAAATAAAATCAGGAGCTTAAAATCAAACATCATATCATACAAGAGTATGTCTCCGATTAAATTTGTTCATAATATGAAATTTATATTGTTACATTTATAAATTAATATTACTACACTTATTAACTGATATCATTACACTTATACACTGAGATCATAATATTAAATATTATATATATATATATATAATTGATAATATTAATTTATAAATGTAATATGAATTTCATGCTATGAATAAATTTTAGTGGAGTGTTTATGATTGTAGAAATTAACAATTGATGCCAGGTTTGAATTATATGAACGATGAGGAAAGCTAGATAACACTTTATTTTGTTCAGACCCATTGAAAGCCTTTCTTAGAAAACCACGTCTTCTCCTTTATGATTTTTTTTTTTGACAGGATCCTTTATGAATAAAATTAAAAACATCAATAATCAGTTAATTACTATAAGTAAAAATTAATAAACATTCAATATATTTCAAATATCATTATCTCTAGCTAGCTACTAAACCTAATGAACCCTGGTCTAGAAAACGTACCTAAACCTAAATGTACACAGACTTAATTAATAATCATGTTTAATTAGGTTATGAGACGAAATTGCACATCATTCATAGATGATAGGCTTTGACTTTTGGTACGTTACAATTTTCAGTCCGAACCCACTTAGTACTAATTTTCCTATCAGAAAAAATATATATATATATATACATCACTCCAAATGATTCTTCCATAAATATAAGGTGTATTCCAGCCCCACCACAACATTGTTTAGTCACAGTAGAAGAAAAAGAAAACTCTACTCCTAACCATAGAGAAGACAAACCCTATTACACAGAAGGAAGTCTTACACCAGTAACATATATAATTACTACTACAGTGAACATAATAAGTATTGCTTTGATTTCTGTATATTTATTTTGCTAGATATCTCTACTCTCTGGAGTCTAACACTGGTCCCACTGTTTATTTTTTAATCATTTAAATAATAAATTAATAAAAATCTTGACGAAATTTACATTTAAATTTCTTTTTCAGATATATAATATTTAACAACGAATAAATGATATTGATTACAATTGGCTATATATGACGATGTTCTTTACTGTTGCCCGAAGGCCGGAATGTTTATTTATTTATATATTATTGCTTTACAAAGGAGACGATGCGATTCATGCGACTATTTTTTTTTACTCTATTTCAACACATCGGCCCAAACCCAGCTCAAATTCAACCCAACCGTCTCTTTTCTGCAAAAAAAATTAGAAAATAAACATTTCATTCTTTCCAAATTTAACTACACTATTTTTATTTTTGACGTTTCAATCTTAACTACACATTTCTTTAAATAGAAATATCTTTAACTCACACCATTCAAACACCAACTTATTTACCATATGTCACTCTCTCATACCCTCAACATTTTATCACCTTTAATAAATATTATTATACTCTTCAATAAAAATGAATTCTCCTTTCTACCCCCAACACTTCATCACTTTATTACATAAAATACTAATAAACAACTATTTTTTAAATTTAAAACACACAGTAACCAAGTGGTTAAGATTGAAATGGAGGGAGCATTTTTTTCTGAAAATATATTTTTGTCAAAAATAATTTTTTCAGAAAAAAAAAATTAAAAAGTTATTTTTGGAAAAGAAAATTATTTTCGAAAAAAAATTATTTAAAAAATGATTTTTAAAAAAAATTGTAAAAAAATTTATTTAAAACAAAATTATTTTTAAAAAAATACTACATCCGTCCACCAATCTTATGTATGGTGTTTTTAGTACAGGTTTTAAGAAAAAGAATGGATAAAGTAGATAAGGTAAGACCCCGATTGGTAGCCCTACAAAAAATTATAGAAATAATTATCCCATGACTATTTTAATGAGAAGAAATGCTATAAAATTGATTGGTATGAACTATTAAAAAGAGCGTGTCAAAAATTATATATTGATTAGTACTTTGTATTAAAAGTGAATAAAATAAAATAAAAAAATTAAAACATTAATAAATTACTAATTTACCCTTCATCTTCAACAACATACCATCATCTTCAACATCATGAAATTAGCAACAAATTTTACCACATCATCATCTCCTTCAACATCACCCTTCATAACAAATTCAGCAACAAAGAAACAGTACCATTGGTCAATTGCAATCTTGCAAAAATTGAAGAAACCCATCAATTGTAGTCTTTAAAAAATTGCAATAGCAAAATTCCAAGAACAGTTCTTCTAATTGCATTATCAATAGCTACAAACTACTGTTCATGTGCGCAGATTTTTGATACGTACATATATACGGCACTGCAAATAAAATTACACATCTATTTCCCCAACAAGAAGCCAACAAAACCCAAAGCACAAATTGAAGAAATCCAAGAAACCCAAGCACAAATTGAAGAAATCAAAGTAAAATTGAAGAAATCCAAACTAGGGCGACAACCATGGTTATCCTAGGGCAGCGGCGGAGCAAGGCAGGCGGTGGCCATGGTTCTCATAGGGCGGCGCGGCGGAGCAACGGTGGTCGTGGTTCTTTGTGCGCGAGCGACGGTGACCATGGTTCTCATAGTGGCGACGACGACCATGGTTCTTCGTGCACGAGCGACGGCGGAAAGACGGTGGTAGGAAAAGCAAGGGAACAGGGAAGAAGGAAGACAAATAAATAATAAATGAATTAAGGTTAAATTTGGAAATAATTTTATTGTAGAAGCCACATAATTTTAATACCATGTGAGAGGTGGTATTAACAATACACTTGTGAACATTGATTGGGCACATAACTAAGGGCGGGTCGGCTGATAACAATCAGGTCGGCGTGTTAATTTTATGGGCTACCAATCAATTTGCTAAATTAGTAGGGTTTAAAATGTGTATCAATTTGCAATAATATCAAAGGTTGAACTTTAGTACAATAATTTTAAAAGTCGTCTTCCGCTGTCATATGTTATTTTACATCTTGCATAACATTTTCAACAACACTCTGAAAATACACGCACACACACTGTCACTCAGGTTAATCAGAAAATGGTTATCCATGGGTAATTGGACAGGTTTTCCAGCATGAATCGGCCGATCCAGTCCGATTCTGATATCACTGGTCCAAATTATGCACAATCTCACCATAAGACCATCTTACAAATTTTAAGAATTTGGAACACACAACTCATTCAGAAATCTTTCATGACAGGGACACAAGCTTTAAGAATTTGGAACACACAATTTACACTTATATTAAATCTAATCAAGCAAATGAATGTTGATAGTAAAAAATTATGGATTCTGATATGGCTTGTTGAATTTGACCACCAAACAAGTAAATAATCGAATAAGAACACTGCGGGAAGAACCCTTGAGTTCTTCCCTTAAATCTGGTTTTTTGGTATATATGAGGAATAAGGGAAACATTATAGAGAGAGTTTACAATGAAGGGGTGTGGTCCTCTATAAATAGAGGATCACCCTTAAAAAGCACGACAAATCATATGCATAAAGCACGACAAATCATCTCCTGTTTGACTCTTGACCTCTTGTCAGGTTGGGTCGATTCAGGTCTTTGTGGGCCCTGCTGACGTGTGATAATTTGTCCTGCTGACGTGTGATAATTTGTGCTACAACAATAGCCCCCAAGATCGGGCTTTGACTTTGTTCAGAGTTCGATCTTGATTCATGTCTTGATAAGATTGTATCTTTTACTGCATCTGCGGTCACATTGTTTGCCTCCGAGCCTGTTCAGATTGTTAGAATTTAGAGGCACGTAAACATGTAATACATGCGCAGCAAAATTAAACAGTTCACCAACAACGAACATATAATTGCATAATTAAATATCGTGTAAACATAAAGAGAAACCTTACAGTAAATCGTACGCATATTTCTCTACTATGGTATCCACGTAATCCCCGTTCACAGACTTGCACAGATTTGTCAGCGTTGAATCCCGAGATGAATTTGCTAGGAAAATTCTAACTCTAGATTTTATGGAGAAAATTTGAACAATCATTTTATGGATTCCCAAGAGCTCATATATATAGGAGATGTCCAGCTTAAATCTTAAGCTAACTTGATTAAGAAATAAAATCCCTAATCTTTATTTTAATAAATCTCTTAGATTTATTTCCCACATATAAAATCTCTACGGATTTGATTCTATATATATATTAAATCCTACAATAATATTCCATATATTATTATTGGAAATTCTTATTTAATTAAATCCAATTTAATTAAATATTAATAATAATTAATTCCAAATTAATCTATTATTAATTATTTTTTTCATAAATTAAATATTAAATTCAATTTAACATTTAATCAACCAACTATAATCCGTAAAAGAGAACTACTTGTTGTGTGACCCATAGGCCCTCATATATCGAACGATTAGTCAAACTAACGGTCTTAATTGAACCATAGACAATAAATCAGACATTCTCAATATATGAGGTACGTTGCGAGAAACGTGCAACTACCTGTAACTGAAACATGATCTATTACAATTTCCTCATTTCATTCGCGAATACTCGATTAAGTCTTGAACATGATGAAATGTCTATTCAAATAACTTAATTATATTTTCTCTAATCACTAATTGATCATGTATGTCACACTTAGCAACAAAGTCTAAGTTGATGTGCATCGACCGATGATTTTGATCAAATTATGATGAAAAGACGAGTAGTCTGTCTAAATCCACATTGAGGAATGAATCATATTCTTGGCTCAACTACCATGCACATGCACTTCGTGATGAACCCAATTCAAGCCGTATCTACCCATGGAAGGGTGCAAGCGTTGGTCATGGTCAAAGTTCATCACTCCACACATGTCGTGCGTATTGACCTCAAGTCAAAGGAGTATCGCATCGCTCCCACTAACCGAGACACCCGTAGACACATATAGTGGAAATACATCAAATGGTTTCTCGGATGGGTATATCAATACCCTCTAAGGTATTTGTGCATCCATCATGAGATACCAAGTATCTCGTAGTAAGTGAGATCTTACTACACTCTGTAAGAGTATGATGTAGATCGCACACCAATCTCCATTGCATCATCAATATCCCATTCTTGATGATCCTTGATCGGGGCTTTTTGAGAATCATGCTTAAGTCATCTGAGTTCTCACAACCTCAATGACAACAATGACTCATGGGAACACTTGTATGAATAAATGCAAACAATCAAACATAATATTCAAACAAGTGTATTGACATACATTAATATTAATTGAACTATAATATTAAATCAAACTGAATATCATCGAGTATTATGTCCTTACAATAGATTGTCTCTAGGACACTAACATTGACACATATGTCCTATGAAGTCTTGATAGTTCAGAATGAGCCCCAGGTTGAGGATCTTTTCTACGCTCGTCGTCGATCTTGTCTGTGCTCGTACTTTGAGGTGAGCCTCTTAGTACGAGTCTTTTTTGTGCTCGTATTGCGAGGTGAGCCTCTTAGTACGAGTCTTTTTTGTTAGTTGCTCGTCGAGAAGTTGAGCTCGTCGAGGGTCTTATTTTTGTTCGGTCTTTAAATCTTTTTTATACAGAGATGTCATTTTAATTTTTATTCGTTGGTGCGATCTTGACACTTATTGTATTTAGGTTGCCTTGTCATAAAATTTGCGATCTTTTAGGCCGTTACATTATTTCATAATTTGATCGTCTTATTTGTGCTCGTACTCCGAGTTGAGCCTCTTTATACGAGTCTTTTATGTGTTTGTACTACGAGGTGAGCCTCTTTGTATGAGTCTTGTCTGTGCTCGTATTTCGAGGTGACCCTCTTTGTACGAGTCTTGTATGTGCTCGTACTTCGAGATGAGCCTCTTTGTATGAGTCTTGTCTGTGCTCGTACTTCGAGGTGAGCCTCTTTGTACGAGTCTTTTTTACACTCGTCGTCGACCATTTATAGCTGAGCGGTTCGCGAATCTCCTCTCTTTAGATTGTCTAACTAGCTGTGCGATCTAGGAGTGCTTATTTGAACTTCTTAGAGGTCACAGACCGGCCCTCTAAGTCCTTGAATATAAAGATTTAAGAATATGACTTTATAAACTCAAAATGATTATGAGTTGAAAAATTTCGCCGAAGCGGAAGGCCAACGCCGAGAAGTCGGGCAGGTTGACGCCAATGAAGGGGGATAAATACACGCCGAAGCGGTAGGCCAACGCCGAGTAGGCGGGCAGATCGACGCCGGTGAAGGTGGACAAATACACGTCGAAGCGGTAGGCCAACGCCGAGTAGGCGGGCAGGTCGACGCTGATGAGGGCAGACATATATACGCCGATGCGGTAGACCAACGTCGAGTAGGTGGGCAGGTCGATGCCGATGAGGGCGGATCAATATACGCCGAAGCAGTAGGCCAACGCCGAGTAGGTGGGCAAGTCGATGCCGATGAAAGCACACCGATATACACCGAAGCGGTAGGTCAACGCCGAGTAGGCGGACAGGTCAAGCCGATGAAGGCGGACCGATATACGCCAAAACGGTAAGCCAACGACTAGTAGGCAGATAGGTCGACGCTGATGAGGGCGAACCTATATACGCCGAAGCGGTAGGCCAACAACGAGTAGATTGGCAGGTCGACGCTGATGAGTGCGGACCGATATACCCCGAAGCAGTAGGCCAATGCCGAGTAGGCGGGCAGATCAACGCCGATGAAGGTGGACCGATATACGCCAAAGCGGTAGGCCAATGCTAAGTAGGCGGGCAGGTCGACGCCGATAAGGGCGGACCGATATACACCGATGCGGTAGGCCAAAGCCGAGTAGGCGGGCAGGTCAACACCGATGAAGGCGGACCGATATACGCCGATGCGGTAGGCTAATGCTGAGTAGGCGGGCAGGTCGACGTCGATGAGGGCGGACCGATATACGCAGAAGCGGTAAGCCAACGCCGAGTAGGCGGGCAAGTCGACGCCGATGAGGGCAGACCGATATACACCGAAGCGGTAGGCCAACGCCGAGTAGGCGGGCAGGTCGACGCCGATGAGGGCAAAACGATATACGCCGAAGCGGTAGGCCAATGCCGAGGAGGCGGGCAGGTCGATGCCGATGAAGGAGGATCGATATACGCCGAAGCGGTAGGCTAACGCCGAGTAGGCGGGCAGGTCGATGTCGATGAAGGCGGACCGATATACGCCGAGAAGACGGACATATCATCGCCAAGAAGGCGGAAGTGCAAGCCCCGAGAAGGCGGGCATGTCGACGCCAATGAAGGCGGACATATCATGCTAAGAAGGCGGAAGATCACGTATGAAAACTAATTTGTTTTCATAAACATGAAATATTTGATTTATGAGGTTTAATTTGTAGGTTTTTCATAAACAAGCTAAGTCAGGTTTTTTATGTTCGACCTTAATGGCCTTTTTGTACTTTAGCCAATAGTGTCACTTGTAAATGAACGAACTGTACTCATCAAATGCTTGTGCTCGACTTGACTTTATTTTAGATTGTCTTTGTTTGCAATCAAAGTGGTTGTCGTATTTAGTTACAACCTTAACTCGTTTGTGATCGTCTTATTGTGTTGCGATCACTTTTTATTTGGTCATCTTATTTCGGTGCGACCATGTACCCTCTACTCGTCTTATTGCGAACATTGTAAGTACATTTTTTTTGTCAAGTGAACACGAAGCTCGGCTTGTTCGTTTTTCTTTTTTCTGGTCGTCTTATTTTGGTGCGATCATTCTAAGTATAGCCAAACTGAATGAATGAATGAAAAGTCATGAGGACATATATGCCCCCACTTTTAATGTGTATGACAAGCTTGCAAATTGCAATATATTAAAAGGACGTTATCAGAATAAACCTGGTGAGATGGGAAAAAAGACTGCCCGTAGATTCTTTGAGTTGCTCTCGAAACTCCGGGTGCCTGTGCAATTTACTTTTACCGAGCTGCAGCCCCTTTTTTTTTCCCTTTTTGTTGGGCCAAAAATATTATTTTTTGAACAAAATTGGCCAACCCTCACTCTTTCCACAAATTACGTGAGCCCATATCTCTTGATAGCCATACAGCACTAACCCATTAATGGGCTAACGTGGCATATCTAGCCAACCCACCCTTTCTTGTTTGGTACATTTCTTGAACAAAATAGTTCTGGTCAAAAGAATTGAATGTCCCAAAACCTGTTATATTCTTTTATATATATTTTTTATGAAAGGCCCAACAGCTAAACAACTGTTTTTTTAAAAGGCCCAACAATCAAATAATTGATTTTTCTTTTGAAAACGGCCCAGCCCTCATGTAACCAGGCCCACAAACGTATACCTTGGCCTAGTAGTTTTTAAAATGCGTTTTTCTTTTGTAAAGGGCCCAACCTTACTCAGGCCCAAATAATTTTAAAAGCCAGCATTTTTATTTTAAAACCCACTGATGCCCAATAAGCCTAATAACAATGGCCCAGGTTATTAGCACCCCCTCTTTTGGGAAACACACCACCCATTCAATTTTATGATTTTAATACATAGATAAAATTCCAAGACTACCCTCTCCACCCTTTTTTGTGAGTTGTCACCTGAGTCTGACCGCATACGCCCCCAAATGATATAGAACTTGAACAGTTGAGACCAAAAAAAAAAAGTGCAGCAACCATTTTGAATTACGCCAACAACCAGAGAAACATTTATGTTCCAAGGGAAAACACGAAAAACAACTTATGAATTGGTTGAAGCACAATCATGCCCACACTCCATTAAATACAGAAGAATTTTTATAAAAAAAATAAAAAAAACTGTGTATTAATGTGCATCAGAATGATTATATATAAAAAATAAATTGAAAACTGATGATATTTTTAGACATACAACATTGAACATCTAAGGTTTTCAGAAAAAAAAATAAAGGAAACTTTGAAATAAAAAATCAGAAAATATGAGAATTGCCATTGGAAGGGATGCGCTGGAAGAGGCCCGGGCAGAGCAGCGGCGGCACCGGCGTCTGATTTTGTTTTTTTTAAGACGAACAGTTTTTTGTTTTTGCATTGAATGGAGAATGAATGAACCGGAACGGATGCGAGCAGAGGAACGTCGGTGGCGAAAGCGACAACGGCGTCAATAAGCAGAGCATCGGCGTCTGGTTTTTTTGTTCTTTTATTAAAGAGACAAACAATGAAGAGGAAAAAGGGTAATTTAGGGAGAATGAAGAGTGGTGTATTAATCATGTGAGGGTGAAATCATCCAAGTGGTGCATTTTTTAATAAGATTGAACCTGATAACGTGTAATCCACCGGGTAAGCCCACCTCCTAACGTCTAAAATTCTGCAGTCTCATCTGCAAAGCCTAAACCGCCTCTGAAATCAAACTCCGCCGCGGTGGTGGCGATGGTTTCGTTGGCCTGCAAAAAACGGCGGTGGGGAGCGTAGAAGCGCTGAAGGCGGCGGAGGTGAGGCGGAATTCTGTATTACAGAGCCACGGTGGTGTGGCTCCTTCCGGTGGCGAGTCCTTCGGCAGCGATGGTAGGGCTGAAGCCACGCCTACGCTGCTGCACCAGCGTTGTCGTGGCGATGGTGGCTAGCGGCCGCACCGCTTTAATTGTTCGAAACGGCGGTTGCGCAATTTTGGTTATTGGTGGCCGATTTGCAGTGAGATGGTGGCCATGGTGGTCTGGTTTGTATGTATATGTGTGGTTGCATGTATTTGCGTTGGGTTTTTTTCTTTGAGAAAGCTCCTGAGCCATCCGTTGGTGCTGCGGCCACGACGCCGAAGGCGGCGGAGGTGAGGCGGCTTTGATTGCGGTTCGATGACGTGTGGGGCGGTGGGGTTGTCGATCGGTGTCGTTGCTTGTAACACCACAGGTTATACTTGTTCACAACTTGCCCCCAAAATTCATTCTTTGGTTTGGTTTTGCTGAACATAGATATAGATGTGTGGTTTGGAATTTTTTCTAGGTTTGTTTTTTTTTTGTTTCGGATTTTGGATTTGGTTCGGGTTCGTACCTGTTCTTGATAAATTTTTTAAAGACCATCCTTCTAGCGTCAATTGTTTATAGTGAAAAATTATGGATTCTGATGTGGCTTGTTGAATTTAACCACCAAACAAGTAAATAATCAAACAAGAACACTTCGCGAAGAACCCTTGAGTTCTTCCCTTGAATCTGGTTTTTTGGTATATATGAGGAATGAGAGAAACATTCCAGTGAAAGTTTACAATGAAGGGTGAGGTCCTCTATTTATGGAGGACCAACCTTTTTTTTTTTGATCGGATAAAGTTAGTTGTTAGTTGTTAGTAGTTAATACACCAAGCACCCAAGCACTCCACAAATTCACCAAGCCACCTTATAACTCTCATACTCCAATTCGTTCCCAAAGGGAATCGAACCTGGGTCTCCCACTCAATTGAGGAGCCCAGTGGCCAGGTGGGCTAAGCCACCTGGTTATGGAGGACCACCCTTAAAAAGCACGACAAATCATATGCATAAAACACGAAAATCATCTACATAAAGCATGACAAATCATATGCATAAAGCACGACAAATCATCTGCATAAAGCATGAAAAATCATATGCATAAAGCACGACATATCATCTCCTGTTTGACTCTTGACCTCCTGTTGGGTCGGGTCGATTCAGGTTTTTGTGGGCCCTGCTGAAGTGTGATAATTTGTCATGTTGATGTGTGATAATTTGCGCTACAACAATGAACAACCAATTCAATTATTCAATATCTTAATATAAAATATAATATTTTATATTATATTTCCTCCTTCTCATTTCTATTTGAACATTTGTTCAAAAGATCCGACTTAATCTTAAATGGTAATAAAGCAATTTTATATTTTTTACAAAACTCCTTCAAACATCTTAATATTACCTCATGTGTCATTATTTTTACTACACTAAAATTAATTTTATTGTAACTATTTTACCATTCAACCCTCATCAAAACAATAAATAATTATAATATCTGTTATTGATAGCTAATAATCGGATGATTAAAGT
This sequence comes from Stenogyne calaminthoides, assembly GCA_037126765.1. Classification (NCBI taxonomy): domain Eukaryota; kingdom Viridiplantae; phylum Streptophyta; class Magnoliopsida; order Lamiales; family Lamiaceae; genus Stenogyne; species Stenogyne calaminthoides. Next base: position 1,335,546 of record JBBCBC010000048.1, read on the forward strand.
GTGGAATATTGCTTAAGGTATTAGCTAATCAAACAATAGTTGTTCTAAGGATGAACAATAAATGTGTTTTTAAAGCATTTATGAAAGCAGTAAATGCAAAAGCAAAAAGGCAGAATGTATGCCTCTTGTATTAAATTCGGTAGTTGTGACTTGTGAGACTTTCAATGCCCATAATTATAGTACATTGGAGAGTGAATCTCACTTGATATTTGCCTTGTTTGATGCATTAAATGAGGAAATCTCCATTTAATGTCCGAAATCAATGAATACATTAAATGCTAGAGATTTTCTGGAAATTCAAGGGAGCTCGCCGAACTCACGTGGTGACATCTGTCGAATCCTAGGATCTTCGTTGAATTCTCTCATAATTCTCGTATTTAGTTGGTTTAGCTTGTCCCATCGTTGTTGTCCACCAATATCCTTGCCATGTTCAGAAGATATGATGCTCCTTGCCTCTTTCAAAATGTCTTTTCACATTAACTCTTTGTCGTACTTGCAGCTAGCTAGGAAAGAGGAGCTCGTCCGAGCGACTTCTGAGATGGAATGAATACGGCGAGCTCGACACCAAAACCCTTGTTCAAGTTCACCATCGTTCGGCCTTGATTAGCTCGCTTGGGAACTAGAACGATATATTGGGCGAGCTCGCCATGCTTAAGGCGAGCTCGCTTAGAGCCATAACTCACTGAGGATAGTTTTCAGTGGGCTTAACTGGGGTGGGCCTCCAACTCGGTGATCTCCCGAGTTGGGCTAGATTCAAATATTAATGGGCACGTGAGCCCAAATTATTATGTACACAACACCCGTGAAAACAATAAATGTTTCAAATAAAAAGTGGAGGAGTATCAGTTACCAATATGTACATATATATGTGTGTATATATTATATGTAAAATAAATAAACTTATATAATATAAATATATATAATTAAAAAAAACGTGGGGGACACGTGCCCCCAAGACAGGGTATGTGTGTCTGTCTCTGCGCGAGTGTTCCTCTTTTCTTTAATATATGAATGGTATTATTTTTTTTAAAGAATTTTCTTTTCTTTTCAAGTATTATTTTTCTTTCGTTCTCAAGTTCTTTTATTTTATCTTCCTCGCTTCCACATAGTCCTTTCATTCTCACTTTTACAACTTCTTCACGGCGGTTGTCCAAATCAGCACAACTTCCATGTTTTTACGATAACGGTTTTCCACTGTTAAAATTTGGTTATTTTGTTAAGTTGTTCTTTGAAGCTACATTTTTTCCTTTCTTCTATTGTTCTTTATATCTTTAAACTTAGGCATTTTATCATGTTGTGTACTAATCTCTTCGGCGCAAATTAAATTAAAACAAAGAAAATAAGATACGATTGAATCGGTGGCTTATTTTTTAGGGTTCTTTGATTTTTAATTCGAGCTTCGATCTCAATTGTTTACTATTTTGAATATGATATTAAAAAAACCTGTAAAAAAAAAGATCTTCAAAAGAGTTTTGATCTATCCCTTCTTTTAACAATTTAAAAATTTTAACAATTAAAAAAAAAAAAAATTGTCATATCTTTAATGATTCAATATCTCATCTCATATCTACTAAAGGCGAATCACCCCAATTTATATGGGATAAAAACTTGTGTAAACCTGGTTCATGCTATGAACCCGGGTTAAATCTGACCCATACAATACAAATGAGTTAGATATATACCATTTTAGTTTTTTTTTTCTCATCTCTCTCTTCCACGTTGTTGACAGAGTCGCTGGAGGAAGACTTTGCCTTCTTGTTTTTGTGGCGACCCATCGCTATCAAAAACGCCCATGGCGCTTCTTTATCGAACAACTGCATGATGCCTCCTTTTGTCCAAGATCTCCAAAGACGTTTTGCGAAATGCTCGAGTCATGAGAGAGACTCAGAATTGTTGTATTAGCAACACTCAGTGTTTGGCGAATCGCAGTGAAGGCATTTTAGAGCTGGTGGTTGAGACCTAGTGGTGGAGAATGAGTTTTTTCCGGCGGTAGGTGCCATCTTGAAACAGAGGTAATTGAAGGGAGTTTAGTAGTTATAGAAGAGCAAGGACGGATCTAGAATTTAACGGTAGGGTGGGCTAAAATTTTTTGAAGTTTTGTGATATTAAAATTTTATATTTACATATAGCATTTTTTTAAATATTAATTTAGATTGTGTTATATGAGACTTCAAAACATAAAACTCATCACTAATTAAATTCGAATTTATTTATATTTTTAACAAAATAGTATATTCCAAAAGAATGATGTTCATTTATAAAATATGTTGCTTTTATATTAATAAATAATGTTTAGTTAAAATAAAATCATACAATTTATGCT